>JABUQX010097591.1:25000-32365 GCA_015478945.1 Trachelipus rathkii | reverse complement strand
AATCCAGTACTTATGTTTAATTAGATGAAGTGATGATCTCTGGAAAAAGTGAAAATAAAAATTCAATGAAGAAACTTGTATAATATTATTAAAGGATAATTTTTCCTAAATTGATATACATAGGCATATAATACGATATAATTATAATGTGAACTAACCGAGATAAGCAACTTAACCATGTGTGAACTTATATTAGGTATCTAGGAAGGGAAGAGATTTGCCATTTGGTACTTCTATTGTGAATTGTAGATTGTTATTGAAAGAATTGATGAACGTGAGTATGTTTTGTGGATTGACATGATTCGGGACTGCGCAGAACAATGTATGATCAAGGCGAACATCAAGAAGGAGCAACTTCGTTTTTTTAAAAAAATGCCTCAATAACTTAATAATTCCGAAATCCCTGTTAAAAAGAAACATTTACAGAAATTCTTCCGAGCCGTTTCCATGGATACATAGACAACTAGTTCTCAAACAGAATCGCAATAGGTTAAGTAGATAGAAATTAAATTAAGCTTCAAAAATGTCACGGGAGCTTTCAAATGTTTCCTTTCAAAGTTTTATGGGTACACCGCCAAAAAACCAATTCATATTGATTGATAGATTTCACTTTCAAGCTTTAAATAGTTCACATATTAGAAAAATCAAATCATTAGAAATAAGATAAACAGTTTGGAAAGAAAATTCGAAAAAATTTACAAAAATAGCAATTGGGTTGTAAACTCGAACACACAGAAAATAGTCAATCTTTCTTTAAAAATATCACCAACACACATTGCATCTATAAAATACCATGTTCATAAAACTGCCCAAAAATTTTTATATGGGAAAACCCATAGATTATCAAAAGCTCCAACAGACAGAATCAAAGACCTGACTGTCGAACAGGCAGAAATTCACCCATTGACCAGCCATAGAAGAGAACTCAATCATAAAAAATAAATAGAGAAAAATATGCAAGCCCATCAGTACGCATTCAGAAATAAAAAAGAGAAAAATTATTAGAATCATATTGCATAAAAAACAGCCCTAATTACAATAAAATAAGGTGAAATAAATATAGATGAAGCACAAAATTTAATCATGACAAACACCAAAAATTTCTACAAAAAAATCCTGCAAAAATAAAAAAAAAAACATGAACAACCACCCGGATTTCATAATAGCAGCTCCAGTTCCTCTCTGCATCAACGTAGAAGACTTTTTAAGTTTATAAAGCCACCTGAATGAGGCCACGCTAATGCTGTCGAACTTAGTGAGCAATTACCTCCAGTAAATAAAGATTTTTTTCATTTTAAAATATAGTTAAAGTTTTATTTATTAAGTGGTGTGGTTATAACCAAAAACGCATGGTCCGCCATCATAAATATTAAGACAGAAAATACAGATTTTCAAATCTTAAATTTTTGGGCAAATATATATATATATATATTATACTATAATAATTAAATATTATATATATAATATATATATATATCATTATATATATAAATATATATAAATATAATATGATATATAATAAGTATACTATATTATATATATATATATTTAAAAAATATATAATATTAAATTTATATAAATTATATATATATATATATATATTATATTATATATATATATATATAATATACATATTAATATATATATATATACTATATATTATATATATATATATATATATACAAATATATAATATATAATATATTATATATATATTTAGAAATATATATACTATATATATATAGTATATATATATATTATATATATATTATATAATAATATATATATATATATATATAATAATATATATATATATATTAAGAAATAATACTATTATATATATATTATATAAATAAATATATTATTATATATAATATATATATATATATATATATATATATATATATATATATATATATAATTATATATATATATATATATAATATATATATATATAATAATAGTATATATCATTGATGGGGCAAAAAAATTCGACGGATTCGAATCCGGGGCGCGGGCGCCCGCCGGGGGGGGGGGTCGGGGGATTCGGAGCAATATATATATATAATATATAGTATATATATATATATAGATATTATTAATTATATATATATTATATATTATATATATATATATATTATATAAATGGTCGAATCCGAATTTGCCCCACTGATATATATAATAATATATATATATATATCAATATATATATATATATATATATATATATATAATATTAATATTATAGATATATATAAATTGTATATAATATAAATGATAATATTACATAGTATATAATAAATATTATATATATATATTATAATATATACATATATATATAATATAATAATTATATATATAATAATATATATATATACAAACTATATATAGATATATATAAATATATAATATATACTATATATATTATATATATATATATATATATAATGATATATATAAATATATACTATTATAACAAATTTCCTAAGTGGGTTTTGAACCCTTACCCTTGAGTTGATGGTAAACCAGGAATGTTACCTAATGACACGATGAGCCTAAAAGGAGATCCCCACTTTTCTCTGGAAAGGTTACCTTAATCTGACCCCAAAAGAGGAACAAGGCATGTCTTTGTGTGACAAATCGACCTCCGGTGATGGTGACCGCCCTGCGCTCACACTACTGGTCACGGAGTCACACTGATACGAGTAGTAACTATGATTTATTCTAAACGGGACCTTCATTTTCTGTATTGATTACATAAAATTAATCATTTTCCTTTAATCATTAAATCGCCCTTACACACGACATTCCATTACTTTGCAATACTATTCAATTTTTCCTTAGTGGCGTTTAAACGCCCCTTCACCCATTAACGCAAAACCGTGGTGGTAGGGTATGGTAATAAAAATAAATAAAAAAAAAATAAAAATAAAAATTACAAATACCAGTGTACGACCCCATGACCCGACGGCGAGGTATTTTTCAAATGTAAGAATATTAAAAAAGATAAAATTTATTCTCAATACATGCTTTATTACCTGTAAAAAGCTTTAGAAACAGATCTTTTAACAATATATAATTAAATTAACCCAAACTGAGAAAAGTTTATAATATATATTTTTGTGCTTCACACCTAGCTTAATTAAAAAGGAGTAAGCTTAAGCAATTATTTCAGTTTAAATTTATGTATGTACGTAAATTTTGTAGAGTGAATGTAGAAGTCATGACACTTTTTTTTTAATAAACTTAACGAATACCGTAGGGTGTAAATCGGTGCGGGTTACGACTGCGGACCAGCACGTTCGAGCGCACAACTCAATGCACGGCAGACCGGAGGGCCGCACGCGACTACCGCAGGGCTTCACCTGCCTATGGCAAGAACCAATCGGGCGTTTAAAATGTAATAATTAATCTCCTTTTTATTATGACTTAGACATAAATTGTCCAAACGTGAATAAACGAAGAATAAAATAAAGAACCAGAAAAAAAACAAAATCTATAATAAAATAAAAATATAAAAAATAATATAATAATAATAAATAAAATAATAATAATAATAATAATATATATAAATATAAAATATAATAAATATAAATAATAAAAGAAACAAAAAAATTCAGCGAAAAAAAACAATATTAAAATAAACCTGAAAAAAAACACTTATAAGATTTAAAGCTTCGCAACTATTTAAAAATTAATTCTACCAAATATTACTTCCCGTCCCGAAAGTATTATATAATAAAAAATGAAATAACTGCACCGAAATACCCAAGATCCTATATATAATATATATAATATATATATAATATATATATATATATAATATATATATATATATATATATATAATTATATATATCGTATATATATATTGATCGGAAAGATAGAAATATTAATAATAACAACAAAATTTATATATGAATATGAAATAATAGTCATCACAACATATATAATATGACTATAGATATAGCGTATATTTATAAATAGCTTTGAATATTAGTAAATAATTTTATATTATATATATATAACATACTATATTAATTAATTAAGTAAATAAAGTATTTTGTCACTATAATAAGCATATATATATATAACCGAGTCATTAAGAAAATTCTACCTTTAAACTTATCACCATATTATAGAGGGGCAACTGTGTGCTCGAGTAGTGTGCGGAGATGTGTGTTTAGGGTAGGAAAATTTGCATACCCATATGTTAGTTTACTATATAGTAGATTGATGTTATATATATATATATATAAATAGTGGTGATATATATATAATATATATATAATATATATATATATTATATAATATATTATATTAAGTATGTGTGATTAATATTAGTATATGTGATTGTTTATAGTATATGATATAGGTTATATAGTGTTATAGAGAGAGAGAGCAGAGAGAGAGAGGAAGAGAAGAGAAAGAGAGAGCATAAAGGAATTTTAATTTAAATAAAAATTAAAGCTTGAAAAAACTTCTAACCAAAAACCGGTAACAATGTGATGCAATAGTTCTACAAAATAAACATTAACCATCAAGATTTTAAAAAACTTGATCCATATTGAAAAAAATATAAGTGGAGTAGAACAAGTTGTAAAATGTTAAAAAAGTTTTGTTGGTTGTTGTTGGAACTAACGGAGGTGGGATTTTTCATGGGGTTCTTTAAGTGATTGACGACAAAATTCCATTCTTTCGAAATAAATAAGTTTTTTAAAAATAAATATTAGTTTTTTATTTTAAACCTTTATACGTGAAGTATCTCCTATGGAGCTTCCTGCAAAAAAGTAAGATGCTATAAATTTAAAATTATTCATTTTAGAGACAAAATTTAATTCTCTATTTTATATTTATCGATTTCAACTCTTAAGGACTAGACCTAGATATATAATAATAATTAATTAATTATATTAAATAATAATTAAATATAATAAATTAAATTTAATACATAATTAATATATTAATATATTAAAATAAGATAAATAAATAGATAATTAATACAAATCTGAAAAATAATAATAATAAACAAATAATCGGAGAAAATAAATAGATAATCGCAACATTATTTATAATAAATATAAATATATAATAATAATATATTAATAAATTAAATATATATTAAATAATAAATAAAGAAATAATTATAATAATAATTTAAAATACAATAAATAATATTATAATTAATAATAAAATTAAAATAATAAATAATTAATAGAAAAAAATAAACTTATTATATAATAAATAATAATATAAAATTGAATACTAAAAACTTAAATATATTAAAGGTAAACTAAGAAATTAATGGTGCTCTTAAAATAATAATCTTAATCAAATTAACTGCAAAAAAAATAAATACAAAGAAAAACATAGAAAACTAAGGAATAAGGTAATAAATCACTGATATGATAATATAAATATCACGGGAATATAAGAAAAAATAAACTGGAACATGAACTGAAAAAAATTAATATCAAAATAGGGACCTAGATAAAATATATCATAAAATAAATAAATAAATATATATACATGAACAAAATATAAAAACCGAGGAGAAACTAAGAATATAAAGCATATATGAACTGAAAACAAAATAAAATATCAAGAGATACAATAAAAAAATATAAGCATTACAGGAACTGAAATCAAAGTTAACCTATAATAATAAGGTGACTAAGGAAATAAATTTTAGCAAATAAAGCAGCAAAAAAAACCATACAAAACATGCTAACTAAATAATGTAACGTAAAATATTCTATTTCGATAAAATAACAAAAAAGATGAACAAAACAACCTCCGTTTAAGGCCGTTTGACTATAAACTTTTAAAAATTAAATTCAAGGATTATAATTTTTTAAGAAAATATTTAATTTAATTAAAAAAACCTGAGACAGCAGTGAAATTAAATATAAAGGTCATTAATATCACACTAAAGAAATGTATAATACACGAAACTGAACCCCCATAAAATCAAGCAAACTCATGCCCCTAAAAATAATACACCCCAGCTGAAATTATATTAAGTCAATGACACTAAGAAATAAGTACATGAACTGAAATTAAATCAAGGAAAACTAAGAATAAGTACATGCTACTTAATTTTATCAATGAAACTTAAAAAATAAATATTAACATAAACTGAAATTATTATAAATTTCAAATATAAGAAGATAGTTACATGTGAATCCGCAAATTAACCAAGGAACCTAATAAATATAATACTTTTGATAATCTTGGTTTTCTTAAAGAGAATTTTAAAACAGGAATTATTTAAAAAACAGAAACAAATTGATCAAGAATTGAGGAGAATTGTGAAGGATAAAGAGCTGCGAACATAAATTACCTCATAGAAGTACCCAGCTGCGAGAGTCTGTCAATTCAGAGATTGCTTGGATGTATAAATGTTCGCTATAGTTCATAATAGTCCTAAAATAGTAGATCAAAGATAGAATCGAAATCACTACATTCCCAAATAATCAGATAGGAATGAAAACCAGTCTATTTTTATATCACTACTATTCAAAATAAAGCACCAAATAAAAAAAAAAAAAAAAAATATCTAATTACATTTATCAGGATGTACCAAATACCTGGTTATTCCCGAAACTCGAATAGATATCTAATTAGTTCCTACGCGATTTAATGATTTGATATAGACTTAACTAGTTCTGGGGGTTATATAATTCTTGTAGGCGTATGCACTTACTATTAAATATTTCAAAAAATACTTATCTTCGATTGAACTAGACTCGACCATCAGATCTAGTACTATATGGTGAGTAAAATAAAATTAGAAGCCGCTCTTTATGGAGAGAGAGAGAGAGAGATAGCAGAAGATTGAAAAGAAGCACGAGAGAGAGAGAGAGAGAAGAGAACGAATGACGAGAAAATGAGAGAAATGAAGAGAGAGGAGAGATAGAGAGGAAGAGAGATAAAATGAGAGGAAGCAGAGGAGAAGAGGAAAAGAGAAGAGAAAGATAAAGAGAAAAGAAAAGAAAGAGAAAGATTGTGAAGCAGAGTAAAGCACGAAGGAAGAGAGAAGAGAGAGAGAGAGAGAGCAGAAGATACAGAGAGAGAGAAGAGGAAAAGAACAAGTTTTCTTATAATTGTAATTAATGTCATCTTAAGAGTATTTAAAAATATATCACTAGTTTTATATTATAAATTTAAATCAAAATAATTTTTGATTTACGAGTTTTTTTTTTTTTTTTTTTTGGGATTTCCCTAACCTGATACTGTGTAAAAAATCAGTATGTGCATAGATTTAAGTAATCTAACAAGCTTCCAAATTATTCTCTCGTTACTTGAAACTGTATTGTGAGAAGCAGATATAGTGAGAGTGCTTACATATATCCAACTGTAGTTT
>JABUQX010097590.1:52500-54467 GCA_015478945.1 Trachelipus rathkii | reverse complement strand
ATATATATATATATTGCTATATATGTTATATATATATCATATATATATATATATATATATATATATATATATAGATAGTAGTATATATATATATATATATATATATATATATATATATATATATATATATATATATATATTAGGGATGCACCAGATCTCCGGCTCGGGCTCCGGCTTGGCCGGAGTTCAGGCCTTTTAAAAAATCTCCGGCTCCGGCCGGAGACCTATATTTTTAAAAGGTAGTTTTGAAAATAAAAATAGTTATAATTCATTGAAAGTAATAATGAGACATTTAATGCAATAAATTTATTTAGAAGAAATGATTCATACATAAATTGTAAAAAAAATATTTTAATTTTTTTGTTGTAGTGATAATATTAAGTCAAACTAATAACTAATATTATAACTATAATAAAATATAATAATATGAATAGTCCTTTATGACACCATTTACTAAATTGACTAATTATTTTGTTAAACAACTTAAAAGGGTTTGGTATCCAAAATGACTACCCCTAACAAAAAATGCACTTTTGATAAATGTAGCTTTAAAAATGCAAATACAGAAATAGGTAAATGAATTGGTAAAAGAACTTTTAAACTACATGCCATATCTGACCAAAAGACTAAAAAATTATGATATATATCCTTAATCTTTAAATTATTAAAGAGCTTTTAAGTTTTAACAAACTAACATTTGAAACTATATATATATATATACATATATATATATATATATATAAGTTATATAAAGATTTATATAGCATATGCTGTTGTTATATATATTTTATATATATATAGAGAGCAGCAGCATATATATATATATATATATATATATATATATATATATATATATATATATATATATATATATATATATATATATATATATATATATATATATATATATTATAGAGTGCATGTACCAGCTGTTATCGATACTGTATAGAGTATCACAATAGAAATTTTTAAGAAAATTAAATTATATTGTTAAACACAAAGTCATTGAAATTAAAGTTAAAGTTAAAAAATGCATTGGTATTTAGGTAACCATTCTCTAATATTTAAAATCAAATGCTCCTAAATTAAGATGAAGATACAGGAGCTGATAAGCTATTGTTGGAGAAAGACGATTCCTTTTACTGGTATAAATATTTCATGCTTGGCTAAACATTCTCTCGCTAAATACAAGTGAAGGTGGAGCAGATAGATATTTCCTAGCTAATTCAGGTAAGATGCAATCAGGATAAAGAGCTTTTCTTTCTTTCCACCATAACAGTGGATCAGCATCCGATTTTCGTTCCATAAGTGGTGCTGCAAAATATTTATCCACAGTAGTTTGAATAGTATTTTGTAATTCATGCTGTTTTCTCTCACTGCTGCTTCTGCGTTTGCATTTTAACTTTTTTCTCCTTAGATCAGTTCCACTTATTTTGATTGTATCTGAATATTCTTCGTTTTCTTCAGACGATTTTTTTTGTAGCATGTCATCAAAGCACTTCCAGAAATTGAATGTGTTTCCTTCTCAATGTCTGCCGTTTCATTTTCTGATTCTTCATGTGAATCTGTATGAGACTGATCATTTTGATCATCATTTTGCTCATCAGAATCTGAACTTAATGTAATATTTTCTTTAGCTTTTATAAAAAGTTTTACTTCTTCTTGAGCATAAATTTTATTTTTATTCTGATCAATAATATCAAAGGGAGCTAATTTGTATTGTGGATTTAGAACTGTTGCAAGTACAATAAGTTTCTTCTCTTTAATGGTACCAAAACGTTCAGTAACAATTTAAAAGTTCATCTTTCATAGTTTTTACACCGCTATCCTTCCAAGATTTTGCTAAATATTTTTGCAATGCATTAACTGCAGGCATTACCAAAGATAAATCTACATCATCATGACTCGCTCTTTTAGTTAATTCTTCAAATGGTTGTAGCAATCTACTTATATTCTCCATTAGCTTC
>JABUQX010097590.1:42500-50000 GCA_015478945.1 Trachelipus rathkii | reverse complement strand
TGCCTAGTTATTATAGTGCAATAATATAATTAATTAAAGATATAGATGAGGGTAATAGATATTCAGTCTATAAAATCATTTTAAATGTTATTTATTATATATGGTACCATTAAGGATGTTGAGATTATTTTTGGAAGTTTAATTATTAAAAAACAATAAGTCTTAGACTAAAAGTATAATTAGTTATAAACTTAAAATAAAAATTATATTTCTTTATTATAACCAATAAGAATTCTTAATAAGTAAACTATATTTTCATTTTTAGATGCGGAAACAAAAAGAGCGGAAACTTTTTTTGATCCGCACGTGCAAGTCCGCTAATTTCCTGACGACTCCGCACCTCCGCTAGTCCGCACCTATTCTGGTAGTCCGCTCGGAGCGGACTAGCGACTAGCGGACTGTGCGCGGAAGTGCCCACCTCTGATATGAATATATATATATATATATATATATATATATATATATATATATATATATATATATATATATATATATATATATTTATATATATATTATATCACTCTATAAATCTCTAATATATATATATAAGAAAGAGCAGTTGCCTCTAGGAACAGGGGATTTGATATATATATATATATATATATATATATATATATATATATATATATATATATATATATATATATATATATATATATATATATATATTTTATAGATGTCATCACCACTCACGGGCAGAGCCCTAATCAAGGAGGGAGTGTTATTATTATTATTATCATCATCATCATCAGTATCACAACTATCAGCAGTCTATTATTGGCCAGTCTAATAATAGTAATAGCTTTATCTTAATCACTATCAATGGTTAGGGTCTTCTGATCAAAATAAAAGCTTGCTTCTTCTTTGACAAAAAATATATCGAGTTGATCGTTGAATCCCACATCAATATCCGAATCTTGGTTTTAGCTACATGGCTCAAATTCTTTGCCAAGATTGCTCTTATTATATTTCTCTGTGGTTGGATTTTCTTCGTCCTTGATGCAGGTTTGATCTGCATATTTAATCGTTTTCTTTTCGCAAGGGTCAAGATTATCAACATCCATTACTTCACTTGCTGTGAATCTACACATGTACACGGGAAGATACAAAAAACTATTGAATGTTCCCATCCCCAAGCAGCCATCTCGAGAGTCAACTTTTGAGACTAGATGATTCTGATATCAGAGTCGCACAATCTTCTATAATATATATATATATATATATATATATATATATATATATATATATCAAAAAAAATTATATATAAATTAATATATATATATATATATATATATATATATATATATATATATATATATATATATATATATATATATATATATATATATATATATATACTATATATATATATATATATATATATATATATATATATATATATATATATATATATATATATATTCAGTCTGTTTATCACGTAGCTTTAGTGAATATCCCTAATTCTTTGACTTTCTAAAATCCCAAAGAGAACACATTCTCTCTTCTTCTTTCTCAGAAATCCTAATTTTTGGTGGTTTCAGTGGTCACCACCGCAAGTGGTTTTCCTCAAGTCCTCATGTTGCAACTGGTGTGGTGAACTTGCCAACCACTTTTCTATCCAGAATGGTCTCGAGCAGTTGCTTCAAGTTCCTATTCGTATCCTTGACCGTCTTGGAGATGAACCCAAAATTCTACATCATTTCTTAACATTCAATCCTTCTCCTTATTCTATTAAACGCTTTTCTCTTTTGTGTTCCTCCAATCCCCTTCTAATTTCTGTCTCCTCTTCTATTTCTTCAAGTCTTCCGCAAGAAAGTCCCCCGCCTACGACGAGGACACTTTGTTGCCACTTCGGTGCTATCGTGCTTATTTGACTTTCCATGGAATAACTTTTGACTACTGCTTCCTTGAATGATGGGGGTGGGAGGGTGTCTCAGGGGGATCCCTCGGAATGTGTAGAGCACATAACCAAGGTAGTTCTCTCTGGCATGGAGGAGTACATTACATATTCTTTCCCTTCAATTAAAACTTAAACCCTTGGTTTAACTCTGCTTGTTCTGGTGCTATTCGCCACAGGGGGCGCTGTCTTCAAGAATTACCTTTGTCTTTAAACTTCAGAAACTCATGTCCTTTATATTTCATCCCTAATCGTGCAATCTCTTCTCTGGCATCTCCTTTCTCCGTAGAAAAATGAAACTGTCCTTCTGGTTCCTCTTCCTCCCTCACTCCCTTTCTGACATCTCCTTTCTCTGTAGAAAAATGAAACTGTCCTTCTGGTTCCTCTTCCTCCCTCACTCCCTTTCTGACATCTCCTTTCTCTGTGGGAAAATGAAACTGTCTTTCTATTTGCTCTATCTCCACCCACTCTTGACAATTCAGATGCCATTCCACCTTCTCCACTGTTGAATCACTTCACTTATACTGTCGCTATTACAAACGACACTGCTCTTCTGAACTTCCTAGTCTAATACCTCCTTTGAGAGCTCGTGTGACTCGTCTTTCCACACAGTCTCATCCTTTTTCTATCTCTCTGACCAAGACTTAACCGCTATGCTCAATCTTTCATGTACTCCACCGGTAAACTCTGGAACACACTTACTTCATCTACTTTTTCAGCTTCCTTTAACTTGCACACTTTCAAGCCCCGTGTATCGGGACATGTCGCCCTTTAATTTGGTTTTGGATTCTGGTTTTCTCCAACTCCGTTGGAATTGGAGGCCTATCCTACCCGAGGATAAATATATATATATATATATATATATATATTATATATATATATATATATATATATATATATAGAGTTATATATATATATATATAAGGTTGAGCAGCAAGGTTGGTTATAAGTTGGTAGTTATATATATATAGAGTATATATATATATATATGTATATATATATGTAAATATATTATATATATATATATATATGTTATAGTTAGTATTTATATATATGCTATATATATATATATATATATATATATATATATATATATATATATATATATATATATATATATATATATATATATATTTCTTTTTACAGTTGTCCACACTGGCTCACTGTGAGAAAGAGTCCCATTCGCGAGGGGGGGTGTTGTACACTCTCAGATATTCATCAATTAATGTGTAAATTACGAAAATGAGCACAGACGCAGGCTTTTAAAGTGAGAGAGATTAAATTCAGCAGGAAACACAGAAGATGGAAGAGATTCCACAGAACAGAGGTGGCAGGGAAAGAAGGAAGCACCGAAGTGAACTAGCCTGGAGTTACCAATATCAACACAAAACTCATGCCCTGACACAACACCCTTGTGCTACGAGGGCGTCGTGAAAGGTGGTGGTACGCGAGTGATAAGTTCCCTTGAGCACCTGCCGCTGCGGTACTCTATAGAAAAGAGATAAAGCACCAACATCACGCCAGCCAAAGATAGAGGGTCAAGTGAACTGGAAAGTGCAGAACAGTTTATGATCTTTTGGCCTTTTGACTCGACCCCATCCAAAAACCGGGTGAAACCTAGAAAGCCTCCCAGGTATGAGAGCAGTACTCCAAACAAGGGACGGATGAGGCCCTTGTATAGCTGAAGCAACTGAGAAGATTAAAAAAAGTCTCGCAGTCTAAGTTTAGCAACCGTTGTGATGCAAGGTTTCCAAGACATTTTTGTTTATGTTAAGGCCAAGGATGTTTATATTGTCAACATGAGTGAAGAGAGAACCGTCGAAAGAAATAGGAAAGTTAGAAGGTGTCTTAGAGAGGGAGATTTGTAGAAGTTGGGTTTTTAAAGAATTGAGCTTCACAAGGTTGTCGTGACCGAACCCACCCGGAGATTCTCATCCAGATTAGCGAGAATAGAATCGGAAAGATTAAGACGAGAGGCAATTCTAGAAGTAAAAGAGGGAGCAGAATTGAAATGAGTTGAAGAATGAAGGGTCGAATCATCGGCATACGAGTGGATAAAGTTAGATGTGAAGGTGAGAAGATCATTAATGAAAAGTAGGAATAAAGTGTAGGAGATAAGACAGAACCCTGAGGAACACCACTTTTGACAGAAAAAGAACAGCCGATATTGAGTGATTTGAAAGAAAACTAGACATAAGTAAGCAAAGAGAAGGAGGAAACCCAAAGCTTGGAGGGGAGCTTAGAGAGTAGTGACGCGTGTCATACCTGTTCAAATGCCTTAGATATGTCAAGCGCCACCACGCAAGTCTCCCCATAGTTCCTAAGGGCGGAAAACCATAAATCAGTTAGATAGGAAAGTATATCGCCATTAGACCTCGACCGCCGAAAGCCGTACTGGCGATCGGAAAGAAGTGAATGAGACTCCAGATGATCTAAGAAAGGAGAGTTGAGAAGGGTTTCAAAGATCTTAGATAGAATACAAGTGAGAGCTATAGGGCGATAGTTAGAAGGATCAGAGCGGCTCTTTTTCGGAACAGGTTGGACATGTGCGTGCTCTCCAACACTGAGGGAAAGTGGCAGTATTGAGGCATAGAGAATATACTTGAACGAGGGGATAAAGTGGGGGTTTGAAGCACACTCCTCAAAACTCAGGGAGGAATGCCATCCGGGCCATCCGCCTTCCTAACGTTCATAGATTTCAGGAGCCCATGCACCCGATCAAATGAAATCACAGTCAAAGGCATAGGACACCTGAGAGTAGTTAGAAGGAGGGAGGAAGAGGAAATCATTACTGTGGAATCGTTCATTAAGCTGAGTTACAGGAAAATTGGAGGCCGAAGAGATTAGCCTTTTCAGTTGGAGATTTAGCAACAGAACCATCAGATCGAATAAGAGGAGGAAAGACAGATTTACAGAAGTTGTTAGGGATGTTTTTGGCAAGAGGCCAG
This sequence comes from Trachelipus rathkii, assembly GCA_015478945.1. Lineage (NCBI taxonomy): Eukaryota > Metazoa > Arthropoda > Malacostraca > Isopoda > Trachelipodidae > Trachelipus > Trachelipus rathkii. The sequence goes on along the minus strand of JABUQX010097590.1, from coordinate 45,155 downwards.
AAAGATTTATCAGTATGAGAACCAAGGAGGTTAGCACACTTTTGTTTGATGAAAGCCCGCTTTGCTCGACGAAGAGTATCCCTGCAACGATTTCTAGCTGAATGAAAATTAGCAAGAGTGATAGAAGAAGGAGAATTTTTATGCTCTGCCTCAGCCTGAATGGCCAGAGAACAAGCATGATCGATATCAATGGATTTAAGGAGAAAGTGATTTAGTCGAAGAAAGCAATGAACCTGATCATTACTTCATCAGCAAATAGTGCCGCACCTTATCGGCAGAAGCCGAAGCGTCACCAGAGTCAAAGCAGTCATTCCAATTATAGCTAGCGTAGAAGCGACGCAAGGCCCCCCCAATCGGCCCGATCAAAGTGCCATAAAAAAAGCATAGGGCACGATGGAGCTGTTAGAGAGAAAGTATTAAAATTGAGTGATATAAGGTTGTGGTCAGATTTACCGATAGGAGCGAAAGTGGTGTATTTAAAGAGAGAAGGACTAGTGGTGAAACATAGGTCAAGTGTGTTCAAGAATTGGTAGGGATGATCCGGAATGTGTGTGGGTTCTTTAATTAATTGCTCTAGATCGTTGAGAATGCTGAATGATTCGGCCTCCTCCCCACCTAAATCAGTATGAGAGGACCCCAACCATTCAGTGTTGTGTACATTGAAATCCCCTAAATAGAGGACCTCAGTATTTGGATGAGAAGATATAACAGTCTCGTGAGAAGTAGTAAGATATTCAAAAAAGGCGTGAAAATCTGTTCTGTTAGGAGTACAGCAGATTATTGTAGTAGAAGGAAGAAAGATTTTAAGCCACAGAACATCGAAGTTAGGAGAATCGAGATTCTCGAGACGTGTTACAGGAGTGTTTATGTTTACATAGTCACATATCCCACCCTTCAGACGGAAATTATGAAATAAGTTATAGTTGGATATATTAAACGAGTTAGAGGATGAATTCTTAACCATCTGGGTCTCAGACAAGAGCAAAAGGTTAGGGATAGAGTTAGATAGGTGGTATTCCACGGATGCAAAGTTAGAGTTTAAGCCGCGGATGTTGGTAAAGTCGATAGAAAGTCCGCGCCTGTGCAAATCTGCCATCCTACACCCACACACCTACAACAAAAAAAAAACAACAGACAAAAACAAACAGACAAAAAAAAAATAATAATAATGTGGTCAGGATAAAATTGTTTGTACGCTAAAGCCTAAATTTAAAACATGAAATTTTAATACGCTAGAACCGTATTTACAGAAAATTTGAAAAATATAGAAAGTTAAAGCCTACTAAATCTTCACACCAAACTAAAACACATTAAATCTACACACACACACACCCACACACACGCCGACAAACAAAATAACTTAAACAAATGATTAAAACATAAGCTAAATTTAAAAATACCCTAACGTATTGAAAACCTGCATTAAAACCATAAATTTTAAATTTAAAACCTTATATTAATAAAAAGGGTAAATAAAATATAATTCCTATTTTTATAGCTATTATTCCCTTAAAAAGAAAAAGTAAAAAAATAAAACCAAACTTAGCTTAAAGTTTCAGGATGGCAAAATTTTCGGAGCAAATTCTCATTTATTAATTATATAAAGGCGAGAGATACGTAAAACATTAGGAAAGCCATGAACACCTAAATAACACTAGGGCACATTAAATTAAAATGAGTGGACAACTAAAATAAAATTTAAACAAACACGATTAATATATATATATATATATATATATATATATATATAATATGAATTATATATATATATATATATATATATATATATATATATATATATATATATATATATATATATATATATATATATATATATATATATATATATATATATATATATATATATATATATACAGGTTATATATATATATATATATATATATATATATATATATATATATATATATATGCGAACACAGAATAAATATATATATATATATATATAGTATATATATATATATATATATATATATATATATATATATAATATGCTTTTCAACTTGAGCATTTCCTTCCTGCTGGAGTGCGCGCTCGTTGAACCTGTACCAAAAAGGGAAGACTCCTGCCTCTCAACTCTCTTTTCGTCCTAAAGTTTTAATCTCGGTGGTACATTCCAACGTTTTCCAATCTATCTTTAACAAAAAGATTTGTATACATCTTACATTCAATTTCAAATATTTTCTCCTATCGAAAGTATGGCTTCCTCAAAGAGCGTTCTGCTGGTGATCTCCTTATCTTTCTTTCCAACTCTTGGAGAAGTCCTTTCCTTTTGATTGAGCAAGAAATATTGTTTTCATTTGTGAGTCTCTCTCTCTCTCTCTCTCTCTCTCTCTCTCTCTCCTCTCTCTCTCTCTCTCTCTCTCTCTCTCTCTCTCTCTCTCTCTCTCTCTCTCTCTCTCTCTCTCTCTCATTTACTTTCTAGTTGTTCTTTAGTAGCATCTGTAGACTACCACCATTCATCCTTAAACTCTATCAATGGTGGTGTTCCTCAGGGTACTATCCCATCCCCAACTCTCTTTCTACTTCTTGTTAATAACCTTACCTCTATTACTTCATCACCAATCCACTCCTACGCCGACGACTCTACCCTTCATTAGTCCTTTCAGTTATAAAGATGCCCCACGGAACAGCAAT
>JABUQX010097590.1:32500-37500 GCA_015478945.1 Trachelipus rathkii | reverse complement strand
TATATATATATTATATATATTAAGTATATATATATATATACTGGGTGGGCCAAAAGTATCCTACATATAGTATGCAACATGTTTGTATTTTATTTCTCAGATACCTTTAAAAGATGCATTTGACGAAAAAGCAACAAATTGAAATCATATTGATTAAAAATTTTTAAAAGACTGAAAGTGTTGCAGATCAACAAAGAACTGGTCTAAAACGTACAGCCACTGATGAAAGCCAAAACGGATACGGTACTCACAGCTAGCACGGAGTCCCCGATAAAAGTACACGACTGTTGTTTAGTGAAAGTGAGGTCAGCAGATCGAGCAGATCTTGAACACACCTGACATATGTTCATTTTAAAAGCAAACTGATGGCATCCTTACAAATTGTATATGGCGCTGCATCTGTGTGAAGATGACCTGGATAGATGATGGAATTCTGTGAATGAGCACTAAGCAGATTGAACAAGGGTGCAATCATTTCATCTAAGATCTTGTTTAGCGATAAAGAAAATTTTTACGTCAATGGAGAGGTTAATCGGCAAGGTACTGGTAAATTGATTTTGTGGACTGGGATACTGGATGACTGAATTATTGGACCATTTTCCATCAGAAAAAAATGCTGAAAAGTATCTTCACTTTCTACAAGAAAGGATTTTCCCATCCCTGCTAAGTGCTAAGCGAGAACGGCGACTTCCCAGTTTATTTCCAGCACTGGATTGGTCGGCGTGGTCCTGTGGGGTGGCCTCCGAGGTCTCCAGATTTCACCCCCCCCCTTGATTTAATGCCCTTGTGTATAAGGGAAATATACGAGATAAAAATCACTTTGAAGAACGTAATAAAAATGAAATTGCAAGCATAACTCCGGCTGTGATAATGTGTGTTCATCAACAGTGGCGAACACGTATTCAGGTCTGCTTTGAAGTCAATGGCAACCATGTGGGGCATAATTTATGAATAAAATGGGTTTTCATACGTCTCTTTGTATTCCCTCTATGTATGGCTACTTTTGACCCACCTTATATATATATATATATATATATATATATATTTATATTTATATTTATATTTATATAGTTGATAAGATATTTTGAAATATATATATATATATATATATATATATATATATATATATCATATACAGTAATATGTTATATATTATTATTATTATTATTATTATTATTATTATGGTTATTATTAAAGATATATATATATATATTATTATTATTATTATATATTATATATATATACATATATATTATTATGTTATTATATATATATATATATATATTATTACTATTATATATACATTGGCTATTAGTATAATTTTAGAGGTTATTTTTATATCTTTATATATTTCGTAATTCATATTATTACATATATTATTATATTATACATATATATATAGGTATATATTATTATTATTATTATTATTATTATTATTATATATATATATATATATATATATATTATTATTATTATTATTATATACATATATATATATACATATATATATATACAGAGATTTAAGCAGTACCGCGGCACGGCGTGGTCAGGGTACATGTATCGGGCGATACTTTTTGTACCGATACCGGTATCGCCCAACACTTTTGAAAAGTACCGATGTAACGGTATCGCCCAATCAAATTTTTGTGTACCGGTACCGAAAAACATCGGTACTTTTTATTCGGTACATTTTTGGTGTATCATGGCCATGCTTTGTTATAGGAATGTTTTTTAAAAAAAAAATTTTTTAAATAGATAATAGATAGTTATGAAATAATGTACTTATTAATATTCTGTGGTAAAACTTTGTTTTTAAATTATTATATGAAAAAGTAGGCCTCCAAATATCATATTTATAACTATGGACGAAATTATCAATTATAAGACGCCAGCTGATTTACACTGATTTTCATGAAACTTAGAAGAAATGTTCTAAATGATCCGTAGTGAACGAAAGTTTTAAAAATAAATTTAGAAAATAAGCCTGAAAAAAGTTGTTTGCAAATTTCATACTTCATGACTAATACTGCCAGATGCTTCAATTTGTTATATATATATATATATATAGGAACTTCTCCTTTAAAGGGTAGTTAACCGATATATATCGAACGAACAATGTAATCGATTTTTTTTCGATTATTTCCATTCAATAGCGCGAAAAGGTTTCCAATAACAGCTTTTCTTTTTTTTTTAATGAATCCCTTAGACTAAATAAATTATAGGACAGAGACATGTTAACACTCTAAAATGTCCTACTAAATACTGTTGACGGCAATTTCTTAGATAAGCAGGCAATAAAAAGTACTTGAACGTAAAACGTACTAAAATGTTGCTAGGATGTATAAATTGTTCCAAAATATTTATATAAAAATATAGTGAAGCAAAATTATTTTAAAAATATGTTCCTTTTATAAAAGATTATAAAATAAGGAAAAGCCTCACTCTATACATAGCTTATCATTCAATATTTTAAGATTACCAATGTTATTTAATTAATTTCTAGTGACGTAAGAATTATTGCTGCTGTTAAATGTTTTCAGATAACTAATTTTATTTAATTATTATTATTATTATTATTATTATTATTATTATTATTATTATTATTATTATTATTATTATTATTATTATTATTATTATTATTATTATTATTATTATATGGTGAAACTAAAGAAGTTACCCGCCCGCATATCTCGAAAACTAAGATAGATACAAGAAAACTGATAACATATATATGGAATCAGCGTATGAAATTTGTATGGAAAATGAAAAAAAAAATTTACTTTTTTTTAAATTTTTTTATATCCAAAACTACGATAGGTACAAGAAAACTAATAACATATTTAGAATCAGCGCATGAAATATGTTTGAAAAAGATTTATGTATTTTTTTTTAACTAAAAAGAATACCCTTAGGTAAAACCGCAAGATGCAAAGAGTCGGGGTCTCTCGGCCTCCTGGGGAATTTTGACGTGTTGACTATTTCCCTCCGGAGAGAGGTCCCGAACCCCTGCTCTTATTTGGGTGTCGAAGGGGGTTCCTCTGCCCCTCTTCTACGGTATGGAAAACGTCCCCCTTCTGTCCCACTGTTTTTTTTAGCCCACTAAAAGAATATTTATACGCTGATTCCATATATGTTTTTAGTTTTCTTCTACCTATCGTAGTTTTGGAGATAAAAAAATATAAATTATTTTTTTTTTTCCATTTTCCATACAAATTTCATACGCTGATTCCATATATGTTATCAGTTTTCTTGTACCTATCTTAGTTTTCGAGATATCATGCGGGTAACTTCTTTAGTTTGGCCATTATTATTATTATTATTATTATTATTATTATTATTATTATTATTATTATTATTATTATTATTATTATTATTATTATTATTATTATTATTATTATTATTATTATTATTATTATTGTACTAAATATTTGTAATAAATTCATATATTTGAAAGAATTTTCTTTTCTTAAAATCAGTGAAGCAATATAATTTATAAATCAAATTAGAACGCAAAAGCAAAATAATAGCCTCACACTATTCTTAGCTTAACTCAACAAATTGTACTGCAGGGTGTCAGAAATTCTAAAAAAAAGTACCAAAATTATCATTGCCTGCTTATCTAGGAATTGGCCCTGTTGACGCATGCGCTAACAAAAACACTGTAGGGTTCGCATAGGGTTCGGAGATATTTCGATATCATGACTATTTATCTAACTTCCTTTTAAAGGAGTAGTGCCTATGCTTATATATACTTTTGTTACTAAAGAATAAAGATATATTTTATATTTCCAGCACTCACGGGTCGGTGGCGCACGGGGAGGGAAGCTCCCTGTAAACTATGCATTCATTTACCGCGTTCCATGTGCCATGCATTCATTTAGCATCTAAAGTTGCTATAAATGCTATTTATTAATTAATGCTCTAGCAATTTTTTAATTTTTTACTTATTTTTAATCCAAAAATGACCCCATTCTCTTCCTAGAACACAATCAAACTCATATATATATATATTATTATTAGTTGTATATATGTGTTATTATTATATATTTATATATATATTATTATTATATATATAGTTATTATTATATATATATATTTATTATATATTATTATGTATATATATAGTTATGCTATACATATATATATAGTTATCGAATTATATATATATATATATTGTTATTATTATATATATATATATATATATATATATATTATATATATATATATATATATATATTATTATATATATATATATATATGTGCGTGTGCGTGTGCGTGTAGGTGTGCGTGTGCGTGTGCGTGTGTGTGTGCGTGTGCGTGTGTGTGTGTTTGCCTGTGTGGTCTCAGCTAATGTGCAACAACGGAATATTTCCGTAATGATGTCAATTATTTAGAAACTTGTAGGAATAAAGAGGGTCTCTGTATGCGAATTGCTCATGAACCTTCGAATTTTCAATAAAACCGTGTGGTTCCGATAATTAAATTGCATTTTATGGCAAAAATTATTTAGGGTTCATAGAGACAGTCATCTCGATTCAAATGGTAGTTACCTCTCAATACACGCGGAAAAATACGTGCTGCTGCCGTAATAGTTACCAACAAATGTTAGTTGTAATAGGTTTAGAACATCGTGAATGAGGGCCGAAACCCCCATATACAGCGTACGTTTATATTAGGTACTATTAATAGTTAGTTACGATGAACAGTTATGATTTATAACAGAAATGATTTATAACTCTGTAACACATCCGTTTATTTACAGTCCATACATAAGTATTATTTCAGTATAGTATGAAATCCTTTCCTGTAGTACCTTCTGATTTATGTAGTACATTCTTCATCCTGCATACGTATATAGCATGTATACATTATACGCGGTGCGCGAAATATCTGCTCTTATTCCATACGCAAAGTTCAGCCCGTCTGATCCACCCTTGTCATGTTGCCAATGTGATATTTTCGGAGTCGACTATCGGACAAGCGTGAGTGATTCGACTTAA
>JABUQX010097590.1:25000-27500 GCA_015478945.1 Trachelipus rathkii | reverse complement strand
AAAAAGAAGGGAGAATATTGTCATTTTAACCTTTTTATTGTTATTGTTATTATTGTGGGTACATTTGGTGAGCGGGGTGGTGGCCTTAGGTGTTGGGAAGTGCCTAAGGTGGGAGTCCCACAAAGCGTGCAGCCTGAGTGAGTTATATATAAGTAGGAAAAGATGGGGAGGAGAGAGGTAATTAGGGTGGGATGTATGAACGTGAGAGGGGTAAACGAGGATTTGAAGAGGGAGGAAGTGGGGTTAATGTTTGAAGAAAAAAGGTTGGATGTGCTAGGGGTAACTGAAACTAAGTTGAAGGGAAAGAGGGAGATGGATTTTGGAAAATACAAGGGTATGATATCAGGGGTGAACGAGAGAGTGAGGGCGAGGGAAGGGGTGGGAATAGTTATGAGGAAAGAGATGTGGGATAAGGTAAGGTTGTGCAGCCAGGTGAATTCGAGGATAATGTGGGTAAAAGTGAAATTCGGGGGGGAAGTGTGGGTTTTTGTATGCGCATATGCACCAGTGAATGGAGCGAGGGAGGAGGAGAGAGAAAGATTTTGGAATGAGTTGAATGAGTGTTGGGAAAGTTTCGGGGTAAATGATAAAATTTGTCTATTGGGAGATTTGAATGCAGGAGTGGGAAGGGAGGGGGTGGGAAGAATAATAGGACCATTTGGGGTAGGGGAGAGGAATGTTAATGGAGAAAGTCTGCTAGAGTTGTGTGTTGAAAGAAGAATGATAGTGGGGAATACGTGGTTCAAAAAAAGCGAAAATCATAAGTATACATGGAGGAGTGATATAACGGGGGGGAGGGCGGTATTAGATTATGTGTGTGTAAATGGAAGGATGAGGAAGATTACTAGATGTAAATGTATTTAGAGGGGCGGGGAGGGGATATCGGATCACTATTTGGTGGTTGCTAGATATGTGGGAGGAGAGGCACACAGGAAAGGGGAAGGGAAAAGATATATATAGATAAAGGTGAAAAACATATATAACAGTATGTGAGAGAGTTTGCAGGCATGGAGACAAAGTATATAATACTATATAACTGCCTGTGAGTGGATGGAGAGATCAGTTTTAAATATGATATGTAAACATGTAGAAGGGTAGCGATGAAAAGGGTAAAAAGGTGAAGGAAAGAGAGTGAGGGTGGAAATTGATGGAGGTGAAGGAGGTAGAAAAGGAAAAAAGGAGGCTTATGTGAAATGGTTGGGAAGCAGGAGAGAGGAAAGCTAGGAGGAATATGTAGGGTTAGAGTGGAAGCAAAGAGGGCGGTGGAGAGGACGAAGAGAAGAGCAAAAGATGAATGGTGTAGAAAAGTGACGGAAAATTTTGAATCGGGAAGCAAGATGTTCTGGAAAGAAGTAAATAAAAAAAGGAAGAAGAAGGAGGGGTTGGGGGAGAGGATTAAGGGAGAAGATGGGGAGTGGATAGGAGGAGAGGATAGGGTGAGGAAGAGGTGGGGGAGTATTTTAGTGGATTATTGAATGAAGTGGGTGGGGAGGGGAGGAAGATTTGCAAGAGGTGAGGATGGGGAGTGAAATGGGGAGGGAGGGGGAGGATGAAATACAAATGGAGGAAATTATTAGGGCCTTGAAAAAAGGAAAAAAAGGGAAGTCCGCAGGTCTGGATGGTGTGAGAATGGAAATGTTGCAGAAGGGAGGTATAGGGGTGGAGGAATGGTTGTATAGGTTATATAATATATGTTGGAGGAGTGGTGAGGTACCACAGGATTGGGAGGATGGTTGTTTGGTTCCCCTGTATAAGGGGAAAGGGGATAGGATGGAATGTGGGAATTATAGAGGTATATGTCTTTTAAGTGTGGTAGGGAAAGTGTATGGGAGAATACTGATTGAGAGAGTGAGAGGTTTAACGGAGGGGAGAATGGGGGAAGAACAAGGAGGATTTAGGGAGGGAAGAGGGTGTGTGGATCAAGTGTTTACACTAAAGATGCTTGTGGAGAAAAGTATAGAGAGGAAAGGGAAAGTGTATGGGTGTTTTTTAGATTTAGAGAAAGCATATGATAGAGTGAAGAGGGGTGAATTGTGGAGGGTGTTGGAGGAAAATGGAGTGGGGGGTAAATTAGGTAAAGGTATTAAGGCCTTTTATAGGAATAGTAGAATGTGTGTGAGAGTGTTAGGAGGGGAGAGTGAGATGTTTGGGGTGGAGAGAGGGGGTGTGTAATGTCACCGTGGCTATTCAATTTGTATATGGAGAGTGTTTGCAGAGGGGTGGTGAGGGAGGGGAGGGTGGAATTGATGAATGGGAATGATAGAAGGGAAGTGAACATGATACTGTTTGTGGACGATACTGCCCTAGTGGCGAAGAACGCGGAAGCTGAGGTATTTGGTGAAGGAGTTTGAGAGAATGTGTGGACAAAAGGGGCTTAAAATAAATCCAGGTAAGAGTAAAGTGTTAGTGTTTGAGGAGGAGGAAAGAGAGGAGGGGGAGGGGTTAGAAGTTAGAGTAGGGGGTGAAGTATTGGAAGAAGTAAAGATTTTTAGATATTTAG
>JABUQX010097590.1:15000-20000 GCA_015478945.1 Trachelipus rathkii | reverse complement strand
CCTCATAAACGCTTTTTATTACACAACTTCAAATCCAATCAATCACCATCTGCCTCCGCTCTTGATCATTTCGACTAGTAATTTCATCTATACCTGCAGATTTACCTATATTCTTCAACTTTCACCCCCACCCATTTACCTCCTCCTACCAATAACCCTTTCATCCCCAAATGCACCACTTATTCCTGCACCATCAAAGTCAAGCACACATTCACTAACACCTCTTATCATTACTGTTAATATTGTGCAGATTTAAATGTTCTTTCCACTCCCTCACATCCATTTACTCTAGTCATTACAAAACCACCTTCCCTATTCAATACTATTCTCCTAAGCAGATTCCCCTTATTCTCATTCTTAACCTTTCTCGCGCTTCCTATTCCCTTGTATGTCCTCATTCATCCTCCTTCCAAACTGTTCATTTACCTCTTGTTTTCTCCTACGTATGCACCTTTTAGTATTTCTTTTTTCCTCCTTATATAGTTCCAAGCATCTTTCTTTTGAAACTTCATCATTTGCTTTTAGCACATTCAACCACGCTTCTTTTTTACCTTTAACCGCTTTCATCACCTCTTCATTCCACCATTCGCTGTTAACATTCTTACTTCCTACTTTAGCACATCCAAACACTTCCTTTGCACTACTAACAATTGTTTCCTTCATTTGCCCCCAGATTTGTTCAGTATCAACTTGTTCACATTCAACCGATTTACTAGCGAGCGCTCTTACATACTTTATCCTTATTGTCTTGCTCACTTAACTTCTCACTCTTAATTTTACCTACTTCCTTTCGTATCACCTTCCTCTCCATCCAAGCCCCCACTAACTTAATTTTACATAGAACAACATAATGATCCGATAATCCCATTCCTAAACCCCTAACTGATTTAACATCCAACACATACTTCAACATCTCCTTCTTCACCAACACAAAATCAATCATACTTTTCACTTCGATACCATCTCTACCTACACCAACTCTAGTATACTTATGGATACTCTTGTGTTTAAAGAAAGCATTACTTACACACATACCTCTCTCTCCTCACAAAAATCAATCACCTTCCTACCATTCTCATTTTCTCCCGCCACCCCAAACCACCTGTTATACCATCCCTTTTTGATCACCTATCCAACCATTCAGGTCCCCCAACACTATCAATCTGAAGCTCCTACTCACCCCATCCAGAACATCATTCAAATTATCCAAAAAAATCGTACTCTCTTCAACGTTTCCCTCAGATGGACCATACGTCACAACCACACATACCTTGACCTTTTCAAACTTAAATTTAACCATTAGAATTCTAGGACTCACACACACAAAGTTTACCATAGCTTTGTACCACAGGTCACTCATCAAAATTGCAACTCCTTCTCTCCCTCTCTCATTCTCTTCCACACCAGCACGCACACATTTCACACCACACAACTCAAATATATATATATATATATATATATATATATATATAAATCAGTTATTAGAATTATATATATATATATATATATATATATATATATGTAAAGATACATCAAGATATACACATATATATTATAAAATATTATATATATATATATATATATATATATATATATATATATATATATATATATATATATATATATATATATATATATATATATATATATATATATTTTATATATATAAAGATATATGTGAAGAGATACATTTATATTTGAAAAAAAATATATATATATATATATATATATATATATATATATATATATATATATATATATATATATATATATATATATATATATATATATATATATATATATATAAAAACATCAGAAAAAAACACTTCTTATGTACTTCTGGGGGTTGTCTCCAGAATCCCAAACCCTCCTCCCCACCGTACGCCCTTATATATATATATATATATATATATATATATATATATATATATATAAAGATAGTAGAGAGAGTATATATATATATATATATGTTATAAGGCGATATATATATAGTGGCATATATGGCATATATATATGCGCTGTGGTGTCCCCAGAATGAAACCGCCCTACTTCATGTACGGGTACATTGATGTAAAATAGGAGTATAATATTCTATACATGTATGATCGGTAAAGCTTTGTTACTGAGTTAATAGTGATGGAGCAAACCTAAGAGGGTGACAATACGGTATGCGACTCAGGATACACCATAAAAAACACGATCGATTGCATATCTTTATTCAGGACATTATAATACAACAGATACCGTTCTAGTAATATAATATATTTTCAAGCTTTTTTTTAATTATCTTACTACTTCCTACGAGACTGTTATATTTTCTCATCCAAATACTGAGGGAATTATTTAGGGAATTTCAGTGTACACAACACTGAATGAATGGTTGGGGTCTTCTTATTCCCATCCAGGAGTGGAGGATACCGAATCATTCGGCATTTTCAAGATCTGGATCAGTTAATTAGGGAACCTACACACATTCCGGATTGTCCCAACCAATTCTTGAACACATCTGACATGTGTTTCACCACTCTTCCTTCTCTCTATAAATACGTCACCTTCGCTTCTATCGGTAAATCTGACCACAATCTTATATATTTCTTAATTTTAATACTTTCTCTCCAGCAGCTCCATCTTGCATTAAGCGGATTTTCTTGCGCTTTAATCGGACCGATTGTGGGACTTTTCGTCTTCTATAATTGGAGCGACCGCTTTGACTTCGAAGACGCTTCGGCTTCTGCTGATAAGGTAGGAACTATAATCGTTAATGGGATGAGCAGGTTCATTCCATCTTCAACTAAATCTTTCTCTCCTCAAATTATATGGTTCGATCGTGCACGTTCTCGGGCCGTCAGACTAGAAACAATGCTTAGCGGGAGTGTTAAAATTCTCTTACTATTATCACTCTCGTTAATTTTAATTCACCTCAGAATCGATGCAGGGGTACTATTCGACGAGCATAGCAAACTTTCATAAAACGAAAGTGCGCTGACATCCTTGGATCTCCTGCTGACAAGTCTTTCTGATCTCTTGCCAAAAACATTTTTAACAACTTCTGTAAATCTTCCTTTCCTTCTCTTGTTCGCTTTGATGGTTCTGTTGATAATACTCCAACTGAAAAGGTCAATCTCTTTGGCCTCATATTTTGATCTAATTCAACCATGGATGAAGCCGGTAATCCTAATTCTCATACTACACCTCCTCTCAGGTGTCCCATGCCTTTACCTGTGATAAAATTTGATAGGTTGCATGGTCTTCTGAAATCCATCAAAGTTAGGATGGCGAACGGTACGGATGGCATTAATACACTAGTTTTGAGGGAGTGTGCTTCTGAACAAGCACCCCCTCTCGTTCAACTATATTTTCTTTCCCTCATTGCTAGCACATTCTCTCAGTGTTGGAATCGCGCATATGTCCAACCTATTTCTAAGAAAGTAACCTTTCTGATCCTTCAAACTATCGACCTATAACTCTCACTTTTATCTTATCTAAGATCTTGGAAACCCTTCTCAACTCTCATTTCTCAGATCATCTGGATTCTCATTCTCTTCTTTCCGGTCAGCAGTGCGGCATTCGGCGCTCGAGGTCTACTGGTGATATACTTTCCTATCTAATCGATTTATGGTTTTCCGCCCTTAGGGACTATGGACAGACATGTGTGGTGGCGCTTGACGTATCTAAGGCAATTGACTTGGTATGGCACGCGTCGCTACTTTCCAAGCTTCCCTCCTATTCTTTGCTTACTTATATATAGCTTTCTTTCAAATTGATTAATATCGGATGTTGTTGACTTCTTCTTCCTTCCATGTCAATAGTGGTGTTCCTCAGTGTTATGTCTTATCTCCTACTCTATATCTGCTTTTCAGAAAAGATCTTCTCAAATGCTCTTCTAACTCCATCAATTCATATACCGATGGCTCAACCCTCCATTCTTCAACTCATTTCAAATATGCTCCCTCTTTAGCTTCTAGAATTGCCTCTCGTCTTATTAATCTTTCAGATTGTATCGCTGATCTGGATATAATTTCTCGGTGGGGGCCGTCTCAACCTTGTGAAATTAATTTCTTCAAAAACCCACCTTCTACAAATCTCCCTCTCTGAGACACCTAACTTTCCTAGAGTTATTAGGGATGAAGCAAGAGAGAGAGAAAGAGAGAGAGAGAGAGAGAGAGAGAGAGAGAGAGAGAGAGAGAGAGAGAGAGAGAGAGAGAGACTCACTTGGAAAGTCTTGGAAACCTCAAATCATAATGGTTGCTAGGGCTGCCTCAAAGAAGCTGAGCGATCTGTTTAGACTGAGAATTTTTTTCCTTTTCTCACTTACTCCAACTGTGCAAGGCTCTCATTCGGCCATGTATGGAGTACTGTTCTCATATAGGTACTAAAGCGGCAAGTGTTCGGGGGAACAAACCACTCGCATACCACCACATTTACGACGCCCTCGCAGCACAGGGGTGCAGTGACCGCACATGAATTTTGTATAGACATTAGCAACTCTAGTCTTGTTTGCTCTGGTGTTTCCTTCTTTCCAGCCACCTCTGTTCTGTGAAATATTCTTCCATCTTCTGTGTTTCTTGCTGAATTTAATTTCCCTCACTTCAAGGCCTGCGTCTGTACTTATCTACGAAATTTGCGCTGGATGACGACTTTTTAATGTTTTAACACCCCTCCTTGAAGCGGTTGTGAAAACTCATAATATATATACATATATATAATAATATATATATATATATATAATATATATATTATACTATATATATATATAAATAATATATATATATATATACTATATATATTTATATACTATATAATATATATATATATACTATATTATTATATAATAATATATATATATTATATATAATGCGAGGGCTTCCTCAGACTAAATGAGAAAAGAAATGATATTGCGAGCTTTCAGTTTGTACGGTTACTCTAGCCCTGAATTAGCTATTGCGGCCTTAAAGGCAATTTTTACTGCCTGGAAGGATACCATAGACCCTTAGTTGGTT
>JABUQX010097590.1:5000-7500 GCA_015478945.1 Trachelipus rathkii | reverse complement strand
ACGGTTTTCTTTTATTTGATTCGATTTAACTTAATGACTCTCATAAAATATAAAGATATAAAAAATGACCGTCAAATTGCCAGAAGTTCAATTTGTGCACCCTGGGATTTTTTTGGCACCAAATGTCATTTAGAAGTAAATGCCTGACATCAGATACTAACAATAGGTTGTGTAATATAGTGAATGAACTGTTAAAAATAAAAGGTTGTTAGATGAGACAAATCACAGAATTTTTTAATATATAGTGTATATATATATATATATATATATATATATATATATATATATATATATATATATATATATATATATATATATATATATATATATATATATATATATATATATATTATATATATATCATATATAATTATATATATATTATTTAAGAGTGATGAGCTGGTGACGGTTCGCAGCCGGTTTCTGCGAATTGGTAGTTAAAACCTTTTTTTGAGGAAAGGGAATGGTAGAAGTTATCTCTTATGACAAAGCAGAGAATCATTTATTAAAATTTGGCAACTCATCCACTGTATACATACATATATGGTAAAGTTAGTTTTGATTTTTGCATTATGCCAGAGAAGTGTATTAGGAAGAGAAACCAGAAAGATGTTGAACAATTTTTCCTCGAAAGATTTTTTTTTTTTTTTTTTTTTTTGTAATCTTAAAAAAATATATATTGTGTCACTCGAGAATGAAATGTAAGAAGTATTAAGTTTTTGGATTTTGAAGATGACTGTAACTCTTGATGGCGATGTCACTGATGACACGAATAACCGAGTTAAAAACAACAAGAACAAAAACAACTAAACAGAGGGTTATTAGTTTTAGTTGAAGAGAAAGTACGCCTTCCCGAAAGGGAGAGAATCCCCCTTGTTGTGGGATCTGCGCACTCAAGACGGACCATTTCAACATTCCAAACGAAACGACAATCGTTCCATGGGTAATTAAAGAAGTACGACCGCGCAACATCAGTATATATAAAGACAAAATAAAGTGTCCCGGGACATTTAAGATTGTCTATGGACAAACTAAGATGTCCCGGGACAAGGTAAAGTGGCCCAAGACAAAGTGAAATGTCCCGGGACACTGCAAGATGTTCTGGGACATTTAAGATTGTCCCGGGTACACTTTAAGATTTCCCGAGAGAATCTGAAATGTACTGGGACAATTCAGATTCTCCAGGGACACTTTAAAATTTCTAGGGACAATCTAAAATGTCCCAGAGCATTTTATCTTGTCCCAGTAAATTTTAAAGTGTCCCAGGACAATGTGAAATATCCCGAGACACTTCAAAATGTCCAGGAATATTTTAGATTGTCACGGAGTACTCTGAAATGTCCCTGGACACTTCAAGATGTTCCGGGACATTTCAGATTATCCCTGGACACTTTAAAATTTCCCGGGACAGTCTGATATATCCTGTGACATCTTAAACTGTTCCGGGACCCTTTAAAATGTTGCGGGACAATTTGAAATGTCTCATGACAATCTAAGATGCTCCTGTACATTTCAGATTATTTCATTAAATTTCAAAGTGTCCCGGGATAATTTGCAATGTCACAGGACATCTTCAAGTGTTTTGTCCAATCTATAAGGAAAAGGGATTGGCTGGGACAACTATCTTGTACCAATTTATGATGGTAAGGTTGTACTTGAGACAGTTACAATCTTGTTCCAATTTATAAGATTGGGTATGAAGCTGGGACAATTCCTTTTTTTGCACCAATTTATAAGGTTAAAGGTTTGACTGGGATAACCATCTTTTTCCAGATTTTAATTATAAGGGTATAACTGGGACAACGTATGTCTTGTTCTGTTTTGTAAGCGTAATAAACAACACTATAAGAACACGGTCTTGATTCATCTTATAATTGCAATTTGAAAGTACGGAGCTGGTTCAACTTCTTACTTCTCGAATTTATAAGAGTAGGGGTAGAACTAGAACAACTCTTATCTTCAAATTTATGATGGTAAGGATGGGTCTGGGAGAACTGTTTTGTTTCAATTTATAATGGGAAGGGTGGTACAGGCTCAAATCCTCTATTTTTCCATCATTTTTAATTGTTTCGGGACAAATAAAGATATCCAATGAAAACAAAGGACGTCTCGGGACATCTAAAAATGCTCCGAGTGGTCTCGAGATGTTCCAGAACATCTTAATACATCCCTGGACAGCAGTAGATGTTCCAGGACATGTTCACCAGCTGTGTCTTGAGAACAATTGGAAAGCCATGGAAGTAGTAAGCATATATATATATATATATTATTATGATAATATATATAATTATATATATATATATGATATATATATATATATATATATAATATATATATATATATATATATATATATATTATATAATATATATATATAATATGATATATATATATATAGTATATCTTAGGAATTTTTAAATCTCCTATGTTGGTTTTGAAGACCCGAGCCCTCGCGTTGTAGCAAGTGTTCTATCACTTGTACTAGGTACTGACATGCCTTA
>JABUQX010097589.1:0-7500 GCA_015478945.1 Trachelipus rathkii | reverse complement strand
TTTACTCCAGCCGGATAAAACATCAGAGGTTTTACCCTCTTCCACATTAAACTTTCGGCTTGGAGCCGCATCCTCGGGACTTCAAGGACTGTTCTTTTTAATACTTTTACCTTGAAAAAAATACTTAATAAAAGATCTTGTTTTCCAACAATTTCTTCGAAATTGTGAGTATATATATATATAAAATATATAATATTATTATATATATATATATATATATATATATATTATATATATAATTATATTAATATATAATATATATATATATATATATATATATAATATATTTAATATTATATATATAATATATATATTATATATATATATATATATATATATTAATATAATATATATATATATATATATATATATATGCGTAATTATATCACATATATATTTTATAAAGGCACGGGTAATTATCTTTATTTTATTTCCTAAACACCTCTTTCACGCCTAAACTCTCAGCTAACTTTGTCAAGACTCAGGACACTTTTCGTTCATGTCAAATGCTCAGAAGCAAAAGAAAGCTTCTACCCTTTATCGCCGCTTCCGACTCATTGTTTTGAAATTCCAACAGGAGCTTGCATAGCGACGCAGTTGAACCATAAAGTCGAGTTTTGGGGATTATAGCTTTAATATAGAAGAAATGATGAAAAGTAGCCATGCATACAACCTTAAACAGGTATTGCAAGGAGAAGTTGTTTTTAACTAAGTCACGAACTAGGGATTTCGGGAGAACGTTACCTGAAGAAGTGGGAATTTCAAAAAGGGCATTGCACAAGGCGGTTCGTTTTCGACGAGAAAAGTAAGAGCAAAAGTTCACTTGGTTTCATACTTGGACAAGGGTACAAGGATAATTCCACAATGCCCCCTCTTTCCTGATATTTAACTTCATGGAAGGTGTTCAATTTTTAGTGAACTATTGCAGATCTTATGGACATAGCAATGGAGATAAACAAGAGTAGTAAAAGGGTAATGTCTAAATGGATGAGGTTACATATCTATGTGGGTACTAACGAATGGAAGACAAAAGAAAGATTCTGCCTGCTGCAGGATTTTCTGGGAAAGATTAGTTATGGAAGCGATTCCCAATCAAATTAGAGACAAGTCTGAAAAGCTAGAATAAAAATAGAGCAAATAAGAATTGCCTGTATTAAGTTATAGGTAGAAACCAAAGCAAAAGCATTGTTATGTTTTGTTCCTAGTCTAAGGTATGTGATAAATGCTTATGGTTTCCACCATGTTGGGTGAGAACAAATTATTTTTTCCTTATTTTTCCTTTGGGCTTACTAAATCGAAACTCTCATGGTCATCCGTTAGCCTTTTAGTTAAAATTTCTTTGGGAAAAAGTTTATCGAAAATTCTCTAATGTTTCCGCCAGAGTGGAATGGCTTCATAAAATTTAAACTTTCGATTTATTTTTTGAAGTTATTTAGTTTCTTGATAAAATATGTTTCAGAAGAAGTATTTTGGTCGCGATATTTTAAGTTAAATCGAGTGATCAAACTTTGTATAAAAAATGCTATTGTGCACTTAGGCCACTTTTCTAAACGCATTGGTTCAAAAGTCATTTGTTAATTAGAATTCATTTGGTTAGTTTTTTTATCTTAAGTATTGTCTATGATTTAGGGGTAGTTTCTTAAAGCTATTTACTGGCGGCTCCTTTGCAGTTGTGCTTAAAAAATTAGGTTAGTCGTTTAAAAGCCTATATTACTGGCCGTTGGCAGTTGTGCTAAATATAGGTTAGGTCGTTAAAAGCTTATATTACTGGCTGGTTGCAAGTTGTGCTAAAATAGGGTTAGTCGGTTAAAGCTATGTTACCACTAGCAATTAAATTTTAATTCTACTCTATTGCTTAAAACTAATGAGAGAGTTTATCTGTAAAAGACAGCTTTAAACTCTTATCTAGCTAAATTAGGAACTAGGTGGCTAGGAATGTTATTTTAAAAATTGGCATAAGCTGAAGCGTTTATAAAAAAAATCACTTTCAAAGTGAAGATTTAGGATTGCATAAGCTGAAGCGTTTATTAAAATTTTAGTTTAGAATTAGTTTTGGCACTGGTGGCCACTCAAAGTTAATAAAAAAAAAAACTGTTAGTGTGGTCAAAAAAAAATAATTCTAACTTTTAAATTTCTACTGGTAACATGCATAACTAGTTAATATTCTAAGAATAATTCTAACTTAGCCGATTCTAATTGTTAAACATTGCAATAACTGTTTAATATCTAAAAATAATTCTAACTTTAGATTCTAATTTGCTAACAATGCACTAAACTGTTAATATTCTAGGAATCAACGATCGATCTTTTAAATTCTAAAAATGTTAATATCTTAAAGTTGCTAGTTTTAAACAAGCAGAAGTCTGTTGAGTTTGATAAAATGCCTTAAATTAAAAACAAATTGTTAATGCCTATAGAACTATACTTAAAGAAAGTTTGGAATGTAGCCATGTTATTAGCGGAAGATTACTTTTTGTGTAAAAAAGTTAGTATTTAGAATATCTAAAAGTACATAAGAAATTGGTTAGTAGTTTTATTCTATTTCAATGAAAAATGTTGTTAATTTGTAAAATATTCTTTAGGTTTTTTTTTGCCATGCATTGGTTACCAATTTAAACTAAAGGATTAGTATTCTATACAGAAGTATATCATCTTAATCTAAAGAATTAGTATTTTATTACAGAAGTGTATCATCTTTCTTTTACAAAGTTGTTGTTATTATTTTATTTAATTTTTCATATTCAACAAAAAAGTTTTTGTTTTTTTTTACATTGATTTAAGAAGAATGTGGGGTCCCCTTTTGAAGAAGAGTATTCCGGGAGAATCCCTTAATTAAAATAATAATAAAAAAGAACAATCAACTTAGTAAGAAGAAGATTTAAATCATTTATTTGGTTAGTAACCAAAAAAAAAAAATCAACTTAGGCGGTATGTTATATGCAAAAAATGTACTGGTATGTTTAAATTTGCTATCGTAAATGTATCTCTACTTTTTTCCGGAGTGTGTCCCTATTGTCTCAAACCCTACTTCTTTTATGGTGATATGTTTATCTCAAAACATCTTTCGTCTGACCAACCCACTGCGTTTGTGAGGCAATGTGAATTTGTTCATTGGAGTGTGTTCCTATCATCTTGGGTGTCATCAACACATACTTCTTTTATGGTGATATGTTTATCTCAAAACATCTTTCGTCTGACCAACCCACTGCGTCCTATGGAGGCAATGCAAATTCGTTTTGTGGTGGGAAAGAAGCGTCAATTGAACTCCAACTATAGGTTGAAACACTCGCTGCGTTTTATGGTGGGAAAAGAAGTGCAAATTGAAACCAAACTTTAGGGTCAAAACACTCACTGCGTCGGAGAGATCAAGGCGTATATACTAGATGTATCCATTGTTACTTTGGTATACTTTCTAACAACGCTCTGAGCCGACTGAAAAACACATTTCGAGGCTTTAAAAACATAACCGTAAATTAGATTCGTGTCCATCGTAATGTCTAACTTGATGTACATAATTATACCTTAATCCAAGCTAAATTGTTAAGACGAAACAAATAAAGCGCTAGAATAATTAGGCTTTACAACTACACACACACATATATATATATATATATATATATATATATATATATATATATATATATATATATATATATATATATATATATATATATATATATATATATATATATATATATATATATATATATATATATATATATATATATATATCAAAGCGGTAATACAAGAAAAATTATAGGTTAGATTAGTAAATTTGTTCTTATTTAGTTGCTACAACTTGACTATATTCCTACATTTTAAAGGATGTTGCCGTTACTCCCGAGTCAAACTGTAGATTATATCTCCTCAGGGATTCGAACCAGGCTTATTTGAGGCTCGATGGAGGTTAAGAGTGACTCAAATGCGTTTGAGAGTATCTTCCTTACCCGTTTGAACAGGGTCAAACCATGCTAGTTGCGAATGGGTATCACGGCTATTCCTCCAAAAGGGTAGAAACGTTGGCCAAACTTCGTAATCGTAATCTATTGACTAGAAGCTCTCTCAGGCAACCAATATGAAGTAAATCATTAGTCGAAAGCAATATAAACGGCAAAATAAACAAACTAAATTGGGATTAACTCTACTCTAAACTAGTTCTTCGAAATAAATGGTCTAACCTTTAAGAAAAACAAGACGAATTTACACATTTTTTCCTTTATTCCTTTCAAAGGAAGAAACGTATGACAAGGTCCCTTTAAACATAAAAAGTCATCCACTGTGTTCGTAGAAAGTACTTAATCCAACTATGTTCTAACCTATTTCAACAGAATACAAAACAATGTTTTATGTCTCTTCTCTTCACGTTTCATCTAAATCTGGCATAGTGTTCTGTGTTCAAAACGATATCTTCGGTTACCAGGTGGCTTACATCTCATCAAAGGTGCTCTGAACCTTGTGTTAAAGGCGCTTGGTGTCAAGGCCGATAAGATGAATCTATTAGATGTGAGACGTTTAACAAAGTTTTTCTTAAACATAAAAGTTCATTACTTAATCCAACTAAGGACAACAGAATTTGTTGCATTCTATACAAACAAAGAAAAATGGTGCATGAGCACATCAAAAAAAAAAGAAACTATATTTGGAAGAATTCTCGGGGAGAAACTTATATAGTCGAGGGAGAGGGTCAAACGGCGGTTTGAACCTTCTCTAGCAAAAAAAATAGAAAGTAAATGTTCCTTAAAGTAAAGCAAAGACTCTAAAACTTGAACATTTAACTCGCAAAAAAAAGAGAGTAAATGTCACTTAAAGTAAAGCAACGACTTTAAAACTTGGACATTTAACTCATATTCCTTCTCTGATTTTACATCACCTATCTCTCTTCCAACCTAACAACAGAATCATATCTGTTTTAAACCTAAACTTGGAAGAAAGTGGATGAGCAAATCAGCACTTTTCTCTTCGTTTCCATAGATCGTTTTCCAACTATTATCTGTCTAACTGTGGTGATTCCTTATTCACTTCCGATTCTAATTTCCGTCATCTTTATGGAAATTAACTTGATCGCTTTAAGGACTTACTCTTGCCTTCTGATGTGAAACGAGCTGTCATCTTTGCTCTGGGAGTCACGCATTTTGCAGACTGTTTACTGGGAAGACTGTTGTTCTCTTTCCTAGAAACTGTGTCTTCTCTTCATCTTTTAACGATTCTATGGGGAGAATTCCGGATCAGCATGTAACTTGAATTTTAAGGTTGAAAAGCTCTTCTTTGTTGTTCTGACTTTTGAACAAGAATTCTCTCTCAGGTTTGAGCTTTTAAGCGACTTTTGGATACCTGTCTCTTTACCTGATGTCATCTGACAAAGGTAAACCTTCACACTGTCTTTCTTTACTATCTGAGGGTGTCCAAGCCATTGGATAGTAAATCTCAGCTACTAATCAAAGTCAAAGCTAGTATTACCTGAAATGATGGTACATGAACTAAAAGCATTCCCTGATGGCTTCATTAAAAATTGAAATTGTCTGCTCCTGCGGTCTTACTCTTCAATTTGAATGAATGAGTGAGGCTTTAGTTATGTTTGAAATAAAGAACGAAAAGTACCTCGGTAAATCCCTTTGCCAACTTAGTTGATGGTTCCCTAGGCATTCTCTATTCTAACACGGCTGACCAGTAAATTCTGCTGACTTCATTAAGAATTGAAATTGCCTGCTCCTGCGGTCTTACTCTTCAATTTGAATGAATGGATTGACAGAATTCTAAAATTCCTGATCGAAACCCTATAAGAAATTTCTTTACTTCCTACTATACCTATCTCAGACCTTATAAATCTAAATTCAAGCTATCTTATCTGCTGACTTATTACCAATTAAAAAAGAATCTAAAACAACTTTGCTACAATAAATACCAAAACAACACAAAAAAAAACTAAACAGAACGAAACTCAACATCGTTGTGAAAGATGGAATAAAAATGCAAAATCAAAACAAACTTGGCTATCCCTATGCGTCTATCGAGACAAGCTGTACTTCGACTTTCTTCTCTTCTCAACCGAGTAACTGTCTTGCTTGTTTTCCGCTCTCTCCAAATGATTGTCCATATCATTCGAAATTTGTATGCAACAATCAAGATCTGGTTAAGAACTGACCTTCTTTATTTCAAAGAATGAAAATAAAATGAGTACATACACCTTCCTTTAAATGGAAATAAGAAGTAATTTTCCTACACAGTATTGAGAATTGGGTTCTGTCTGACAAGTTTTCGATCTCTTCGGATCTTTCACATGAAATGTCTTCCTCAAGAAAATCTGGCTGGGACATCAGGGTTCATGGAGGTGTGGCTGGAGATCTCTTGCGGTTGTATAATCTTTATCTTCTCGCTGCAGAAGTAGGGCTTATTCACTGTTTCTTCCATTAAAGGTTGGTTTTATGTGATAAATGTTGTCTCCTTCTTCATTCCTCCAGCTGCGTTTTTGACTCAGAAACTTTTTACAGCAGTTTTGTACCATTGTGTGGAAATGAGCAAACTTGTCTTTCTCTTTTACATTCATTGTGTTTGGGTTATATGTCTTTTATATGTTGGTGCTCTCTCACATGCACACCACCTTTGCATGTATATACATACATGTATGTGTATATATATATCATCATCTACCATGTCTACCATATATATCTCTCCTCCTCATCTCCATATCTATATGCACTATATTTTCAACTTTGATGCCAAACATGTTTATCTTTTATTTCTTAATTTGGTTGAAAACCAATACATTGTGTACACCATCAGGGGAAAAAAGCAGACATATCGCCTTGGCTTTTTTAACTATTTTCTCTGTCTTAAAAGCAAATTATTTGAAAGATACCCAAGAGGAGAACATCTTTCTCGGTTGACTTTGTTGACTTACTGATCAAGACAAACACAATTTATCTTTTGGGAGATGCGTGTGCTGAAGACAGCGCTATCTTAGATTTTGTGCCTTTGCGTCAGCGTCACGGCTGTTAGGTATTTCATTCTTTTTCGCCAAGGATCTTTTGCGGAGTCGCTCTAAAGATCTTATTGAGTTTGACAAAAAGGGGCTAGGGAAGGCTGACCTGTTCATGTTGCTTCCTCCCTTTTCGAAACTTATGCTTTAAAGGGGTAGGAAAAAACCTTATCGCTACCTCAACGTACTTACTATCTATTCTCTTATAGACTGTACTGGTACAACTAGCTATACAAGGGGGTGAAGAATCTCATTCTTACCCTTAAATTTAACAAGTATTCTCTGATACTTGAAAATTCATTTATTTAAACAACTGCTATTTACAGGAAATATTTTTGTGGGAAAGTTATCAAACCTATCTGAAGGGGAAAAAACACATACATTATCGTCAAAATCTATATATACTTGGTACATGTATATACAGAGAATTTATGACAGAAATTTATGTACAGATATATATATACATATATATATATCATATATATATATATATATATATATATATATATATATATATATATATA
>JABUQX010097588.1:22500-32762 GCA_015478945.1 Trachelipus rathkii | reverse complement strand
ATATATATATATATATAGTATATATATATATATATATATATATAGTATATATATATATATATATATATATATATATATATATATATACAGCGCTGTGCAAAAAGAATGGGCCACACATCTTTTAATTTTCATAAATATTTGATCATTTTTTTTATTTTTATAGTTATATACATAAATTATATACCATTTAGCTTTTCCTTAGCCAACGAGTTAAAATTTGAATAAGAATTATTAAATTGTTAATGTTTTATCAACCAAAATATGAACATGGATCTATTTAAAAACCTTTTTAAAAACCTTTTTTTTTCCACATACATACTTTTAAGCACTATAAAAATTATTATAATTAATATTTTAAACATGTAAATAAATTATATTAATTAAAAACAGACAATGCTTTAATATTTTATTGGCCCCTTATTATAACCATTTCTGCACCTCTTAGGCATGCTTTTAACAAGATTTTTCAAGTAATTTCATCTACGATATGAAACCATGCTTTGATAATTGATGAAATAAGTTCGTTTTTTGTTGAAAGTTTGTTTTTAGAGAGAATGACCCCAATATTGAACCAGAGATTTTCTATAGGATTCAGATCTGGACTCTGAGCTGGCCAATCCATGTGTGAGACTTGCTTGTCCTGCAACCATTTAAGAACCTTTTCCGATCTATGACATGACGCATTATCAACTTGAAATAAGAATTCTTCTTTCTCCAAACATATCTTTTGCACTAGGAATCATTTTCTTGGATAAAACCTGTTGATACTGATCACTGTTCATTATTTTCTCCACGACATGTAGTCTTCCAACTGTTGATGCTGGCATGCATCCCCATACCATAACTGAAATTGGATGCTTTATTGTTGGTAAAATACAATTTGGTTTATATTCTTCCCCTTTACGACGTCGAACATACTGATTTCTTGCATTACTCTGTTAATACAGAAGGTGGATTCATCACTAAAAATGACCTAGACCAATGTTCTTAAGTGTCCCAGTGACGATGTTCCTCGCCCAAACAGCCCTTTCTCTTACGCTGCTTTTCTGTTCCGAGAGGTTTTTTCTTTTGCTTTTCATCCCTCTGTGAATCTTCATTTTCTTCTAAGAGTCTTTCTGTCCTAAGTGCTTAGAATTTACTCTCTCACAACCACTTTTCATTCCATTTCTTAAGAAGGTAAGTGGCTTGTTAGATGTCTATTTGAAAGAGTTTTCCTGGTCAAAAGTCGATCTTGTGACTTTGTTGACTTTCTGGGTCTTCCTGAACTGACATCATAAGTAATTTTTTTCTCTTGTTAATTTCAGGTACTCACTGGGTAAGATCCGACACTTATGGTACTATTACTAATCATAGTTGAAACCAGGTCAGAACGGCCAGAATGTCCCTCCTTACTTGAAAATCTTGTTAAAAAGTATGCCCAAGAGGTGCGAAATGAATATAAGAAATGAAGGACGTATTTCACTAAAAGATGCTAGTTACGTCTATTTGACTTCCTGAATTTAATTTGACATTTACATGTTTAAATAGTAATTATAATAATTTTTATGGTGCTTAAAAGTATGTATGTGGAAAAAAAAAGTTTTTAAAGTATATATTCTGATTGATTTTTCTTAGGTTTTCCTACCCATGTTCATATTTTGGTTGATGGAACAACTATTAACGAATTTTAATAATTTTTGATTTTAACTTCATTGAAAAGCTAAGGAAAAGACCTTCAAATGGTATATAATTTATATATATAACTATAAAGAAAGCAAAGACAAGTAAAAAATCTGATCCCTAATATTTTTTTTTTCCAAAATCATTCGTATATTTTTCTTTTGGCAGCACAGCGCTGCATATATATATATACAAATTATATATATGAGATTAGTTAATATTATAAAGATATATTATGTTGTTGGCTATTACATGCTATTGCTATATTATTGGTTAATATAGAAAGATAGAAAGAAAGAAAGAGAAAGAGTATACATATATTACATATATTATTATATATATATATATATTATTATTATTATTATTATATATTATATATTATTATTATTACAAATATTACATATATATTTATTTATATATATATATATATATATATATTAGTTGTTGTTACTATATATATATATATATTATGTTATACATATATATATATATATATATATATATATATATATATATTATATATACATAAAAATAAATTCAGAAAGCGTGCTTTTTGGGGTGGGGTATATAAAGAGCAGTGTGTTAAAATTACTCTGTCTTTAGTGATCCCAAAATACACAAGTCAGCATATATATATACATATATTAATTATTATTGCTATAGTTATTGTTATTGTTACTACATATATATTAGTTGCTATAAGTTGTTATATATATAGCTACATATATATATATTTATAAGCAACATATATATATATATATATATATATATATATATATTAAGGTTATATATATATATAGTTATATTATATTATATATATATATATATATAGTTGCTATATATATATATATATATATAATATGCATATATACGCGAACCAAACGCTGGTCTGGGATCCCGTGGAGAACAATATTACTCAGAAAGTCTCCTTAAATAGGGCCATGCCCGTGAGAGGTGTGAAATTTGTAATATATATATATAGTTATTACATACATATTATTAGGTTAGTATTAACTCATCAAAGGGTTATTACATATATATATATATAATATATAATATAATATATATATATATATATATATATAGAGTACATATATATTATTATTATATTATTATGTTATTAAAGATATATACATGATACTACAAAGCTATATATATATATATATATAATGATTTCGTTCGAATGCTAGCTTTTTAAGATGCCGGCATTAATTTCTACTCGATTCCTTTTATACAGAGACCAGCGGCAATCGTTACTTCTCTGAGTCAAAAATGTCCCTTATTCTCAAGCACAGCAATCCATGCGCGATGTTCCCTTGACGAATCAGCAAGAATGCGCGTTTGGTAAATAACCCTGATTTAAATTGCATTAGGAAGAAATAATAATAATATTTATAAACATAATTACAAATAATTAACTAATTAATAATAAATTTAAGGCAACTTGACTTCATTTTACACTGACTTTCATGATGAATCATAACCTCCTCACCAAAAATCATTTAGACCAAACCGTGAGTCTTTCAAAACGCGCTTGAGTTAAACTCTTCCCGGCTACTTAGGCTTGCCTCGCTGGCAGAATCAGTAGTATTATTTTGGCATGTTACTAATGGGAATGATTTTGTGTGGAGTTGGAGTTGATAATTAACGACAATTTCTTCATATTATTTATTAATATATTAATTTATTACTGATTTTTGTTTGCTTTTAATAAAATTGAGCTGTTAGTTTTATAAATACGGGGAAATTGGAATCGTATTCGATTTAAATTTCATTAAAGATTACTAAATTCTTTTTTTTTCGATCAAGTTGTAGGCTATTTGAAATTCAAAATGTTATAAGAATGGCGTGCAAATACAGTGGAGATTCATATATGAAACCATTCATTCTCCTTGCATTGTCTCTCTAATTATAGATATGATAGATATATGCCATGTATATAAGATACTATAAGCATATTATATATATATATTATATATATATATATGGGATGCCATGATATATGGATACAGGTTATGTTATATATACGTGCCACAGCAAGATGGCAAGTGGCATGATACTACTATATATATTTATATAGTTGATAATACATATATACATATACATATATTACACTGTTTGATAGAAGAGTACAATATATTATATGATAATATATACATAATATTATTATTATTATTACATATTATATATATTATTATATATACATACTACAATATATAGTGATACTATAGTATAGATAAGGATGATACATACATGAAGGTTATTGTATAGAGGAAGAGTTATATACATACATATATATTATTATTATTATTATTATTATTATATTATAAGAGTAATACAACTAACTATATATATATATATGACATTATATAGATAATTATTATTATTATACATACATACACAATACACATGGATATATATAAGGATATATACATTTATACATATTAAGGATGATAGAGTTATATTATTTATATTGACATATTAAATTTATACATATATTATATATTAATAAATATTATTATTATTATTTTTATTATTATTATTATTATTATTATTATATTATTAGCACTTAAAGTATCTTCAAAAATCCATATTATTAAGTTATTAGTTATTATTATATATATATGTTATATATATATATATATATATACACATATTGGCTAACATTATTATTGGGAGAGTAAGAGATATATATATAGCGAAGCATATATATATATATAGCAGCAGAATATAACATATATATACATATATATATATATAGAGTATATATAAGGCAAGAAGGAAGTATGCAGATACAGCAGAGCAGAGCATATGCTAAGGCGGCGGCTGCTGCGCTGGCGGCGCAGAGCAGCATGAGCTGGGCTAGCGGCGGCACCCATGGCTACGTCTCCGCGGGCACTCTGGGCCCACTGTGCAGACCTTTGAATCACCTAACTCAGCCAATTTCAGGAGCACATATATGATACACATACATACATATATTATTAAATATATTATATACATTATACATATATATATATATATATAAGTATATATTGTTTACACATATATTATTAGATATATACATATTACTGGTTTATATAAAGAGCACATGATGATATTATATATATAATATCAATGATTAATAACAATACTAGAATGGGTACCAATACCAACAACAATAATTAATATCAACAACATCAACAATTAATAATAATAATAATAATAACAATGCTAATAATAATTAATAATAATAACATCAATAACAAATAAAAATGTAGCAATAGTAATAGTAAAACAATAATTAATAATAATAATAATAATAATAATAGTAATGCGAAATTTCATCACTTTAAAATAAGTAAATAAAAGTATAAAGTATCCTAATCATAGAACTCAATACTACATATATATATATATATATATATATATAGTATATATATATATATATATATATGCTATTATACTATATATATATATTATAAGAGAAAGTATATATATATACATATGTTAAGGTTAAGGTTATATGAGAGAGAGTATAAAGATATATGATATGTGCATATATATATATATATATATATATATATATATATATATATATATATATATATATATATATATATATATTATATATATTTTTATTTATTTTTACACATATACAGAGAGAATAAATATATACCTGGATTATATATTTTTTTGAACTTCCTTCACTCAAATAAAGAAAGAAAATTTAAATTTCGGAGATTTCCTCCTTATAAATTTCGTAATATTTAGAAAATTTTTGAAACACAAATATATACAAAACACACACACACACACACACACACACAAACAACACACACACACACACACACACAATAATCACACAAGGCCACCACACCTCATTTAATTGAACCTCTTGAACTAAGAAGTTTTTGACTTCAACAAGTGATACCTCTTTTTTTTCATTATTGTTTGCAAGCATAATTAAACTGGATTTAAAAAACAAGAGTAAATAAATTATTTTAAAAGTTTTACAAAGAAAAAAAAAATTAAATATATTTTATATTAAGGAATAAAAAACTTAAAGGCTAACTGACGCCCCATTTTCAATATTTTATTCATAAAAAACATGCTGTACAGTAGGTCATACTTATAAAATTTGATATTTATACATTATATATATATATATATATATATATATATATATATATATATATATATATATATATATATATATATATATATATAGATACATACATATCATAGATATCCATATACATTCATATATTATATTATAAGAAAGTGATATTATATATATATATATATAAAGAAAGAAAAAGTTATATATACATATTATATATATATTATATATATATATATACACATATTACATATTATTCTTATATATAGATTTATATATTATATATATATTATTATATATATATTATATATATATATATATTATATTATATATGGTATGCAAAATATTGGGCTATTATTATTACACATATCTATTATTATTATTACATAGTATAAATATATATATACATATTATTATTATTAAGGTTATTACATATATTATTATATATATTATGGCTATACATTATAATATGTTATTATTATTGTTATATTTATTGTTATACATATATATTATTATATACATTATATATATTATTATTATTATTAAGTTATTATTATTATTTGCTGGTTATTATATATATATATTATTATTATAGTATATTATTATTATTATACATATAATACATAGATATTTATATATATACTATATAATATAATATGAAATATTATATAATTAGCAGATATACATATATACGTTATTATTATTATATATACATATATTAATATATTATTGATATTATTGTTATATGCTATATATATATATATTATTATTATTAATATTATATTATTATATATATATATATACATATATTACATATATTATTATTATTATACATATTATTGTATACATATGCCATAAGTTAATACATAACATATTACATATATATACATAAAGTATTATTATATATATTACATATTATTATATATATATATATTATTATATATATATTATTATATTATATATATTATATATATTATTAGAGTATATATGCATCAAGTTATTAGTTACTAATATAAGAGAAAGAGTATATATATATTATAGTATATATATATACGATATATATGTATATTATATTATTATTATTATTATTATTAAAGAAAGAGTTATTATTATTACATATATTATTATTATTAGTTGTGATATATTATTTCGCAATATTAATGATATATATTATTATATGGATATATATTAAGTTATTATATTAAGCTATATATATATATATGCTTATTGGTTATTATATGCTCTCAAGTTATTATTATATTATATATTATGATATATTATAATATAATATATATCACATCCGTATACATATATATATATATATATATATAAAGAAAGTTATATATTATATATATATATTATACATATATTATTATTATTAAGAAAGAGTGTAGATATATATATTGTTATATTGTTATATATATATATATATTATCATTATTATTAGTTATTATTATTTGTTATATATATTATTAATATATTATTATATTATTACATATATATATATATATATATTATATATATATTATTATTATTATTATTATACATTATTATTACATATATATATATTAATGGTATATATATATTATTATATAAATTATATATATATATATATATATATATATATATTATTATTATACATATACATATTATATATATATATATATATATATATATTATTATATGAAATATAAAAATACTATTATTACATAATATTATTGTTGTTAGTTATTATTATATATATATTATTGCTATATATATGATACATTATTATTACATACAATATACATACATGCCACATATATAATATTATATTATATTATTATTATTATTATTATTATTATTATTATTATATATATTATTATTATATATATATGATTTACATATATATATTATTATTATTATATATTAGATTTATTATTACATATTATTATTATTATTATTATATATATTATGATTATATATTATGTTATATTATATATATATATTATATTATTACATATATATTATTATTATATATATATATATATAAAGATATGTTATATTATTATAGTATATTATTAATTATTATATATATATTATTATTATATATATATATATATATATATATATATATATGAGAAATATATATATATATATATATATTAGTGATGGACCGAATGTTGTAAAAATTTGACTGTTTGCGGATGCGGATGCGGATGCGATGCGGATCTTATCTTAAAGAAGAGGAGGATGCGGATGCGGATGCGGATCTTAAAGTAGATAAGGATGCGGATGCCGATGCGGATGCGGATGTTTACTCTTTGAAGTTTGAATTGAAAATTTATATATATAGAAAGAGCATATAGTTGTTGTTAGAGCAGCATATATATATATATATATATATATATATATATAAGTATATATATATGTGTATATATATATGATAGTATATATATATTATTACAGCTGTCACCACCACTCACGGGCAGAGCCCATTCAGGGAGTGGGTGTTGCACGCTCAAAAATTTCATCCGCTAGCAAATCACGCAGATGAGCACAGACGTAGGCTTTAAAGTGAGGGGAGATTAAATTCAGCAGGAAACACAGAAGATGGAAGAGAATTCCACAAACAGAGGTGGCAGGAAAAGAAGGAAGCACGGCAGTGAACTAGCCTGGAGTTACCTGCGTATCTACACAAAACTCGTGCACAGACAATAAGCAATCTCCTCTCAGCTACGAGGCGTCGTAAAGGCAGTGGTGGTACGCGGAGGCGTGGTAAGTTCCTCGAAACGACCCACCGTTGTATAAAATCTCTATAGAAAAGCAGATAAAGTACCAACACGCGCGCCGCAAAGTTAGAGGGTCAAGTGAACTGGAAAGTGGAGAACAGTTTTTTGACTTGACCCTGTCCAAAAGCCAGAGTGAAACCAGAGCCACCTGGTAGATAAACACAGGTGTACCTATGCAAGGGCGATTAGACCCCGGCATAGCTGAATGACTGAGAAGAGAAAAAGTCTCGCCGTCTAAACAGAACTCCCAGTTTCTATGAGGCTGCCCTAGCAGCCGTTGTGATGAGGTTTCCAAGACATTTTTTGTTTGCGTTAAGGCCAAGGATGTTTATATTGTCAACAGGAGACGAGAGAGAGAAACGTCGAAAGATATAGGGAAAGTTAGAAGGGGTTTTAGAGAGGGAGAGACGCGAAGCTGAGTTTAAAAAATTAAATTTCACAAGGTTGAGACGACTTCACCGAAATTCTATCCAGGTTAGTAAGAGTATAATCTAAAACGTTATGCGTAGAGGTCTTAGAAGGAAAAAGAATAAGGGTAAATGGAAATGAGTTGGAAGAGTGAAGTGTCGAGTCATCGGTATGAGTGGATAGAGTTGATGTGTGAGAAGATCGTTAATGAAAAGTAAGAATAAAGTAGGAGAAAAAACCGAACCCTGAGGAACATTCACTATTGACAGAAAAAGAAGGCGCTCCATCAACCACAGCCGATATTGAGCGACTTGAAAGAAAGTTAGACAAAATTAGCTAAAGAGAAGGAGGAAACCCAAAATAGGGAAGCCTGAGTGCAACGACTCGTGACATACCCGGTCAAATGCTTTGATATGTCGGCGCCACCACCACGCAAGTCTCCCGTAGTTCCTAAGAGCGGAAACCATAAATCGGTTAAATAGGAAAGTATATCGCCAGTAGATCACCTTGAACGCCGATAGCCGTACTGGCGATCGTAAAGAAGAGAAAAGATTTCAGATGGTCTAAGAAGTGAGAGTTAAGAATGGTTTCAAAGAGATCTTAGAGAGAATACAAGTGACAGCTAGCTATATAGGCGATAGTGGGAAGGATCAGAGCGGCTTCCTTTTTCGGGAATAGGGTTGGACATGTGCGTGCTTCCAACACTGAGGAAAGTGCTAGTATTGAGGTATTGAGATATACAGAATATAGTTGAACGAGGGCGGGATCAGCACGTGGCACACTCCCTCAAAAACCGGGGAGGAATGCCATCCGGGAGCCACCCGCCTTCCTAACATTCCATAGATCTCAGGAGCCCATGCACCCGATCGTGGCGTGTAGTTTCAGGAAGACATAGAACACCTGGAGAGGAAAGAAGCGTGGATAGAGAGTATATGGAACTAATCGTCCAGTGGCTGAGTTAGAGGAAAACAGGAGGCCGAAGAGATTGGCCTTTTCAGTTGAGAGTTAGCAACAGAAAATAGAGTCATCAGATCGAATAAGAGAGGAAAAAGCATTATTTACAGAAGCAGTTAGAGATGTTTTTTTGGAAAGTGACCAGAATTATTTGTCAGGAGGATCAATCGTTAGAGAGGTTAGCACACTTTCGCTCGATATAGTCAGCATTTGCCTTCGTCGAGCGAAAGCATCCCTGCGTAACGATTTACACAACACATATATATATATATATATATATATATATATATATATATATATATATATATAGATATATATATATATATATATATATATAAGTATATATAAATATATATATATATATATAT
>JABUQX010097588.1:0-7500 GCA_015478945.1 Trachelipus rathkii | reverse complement strand
TTTTTATTTAAAATAATTATTTAAAAATATTTCGAAACTTTGGAATACATGCCATCACCACTGAAAATTCATTGTTAGTATAATTTATACTAAGCAATGTTAAAAAAAAAAAACAAAAAAAAAAAATCACACTTACCACTCTTCCTACAAAACAGGCCTATATATATATATATATATAGTATATATATAATATATATATATATATATTATCTGTTACAGATATATACATATATAGTCAATATGTATATTGATACTATATTTATATATAAATTACTACTACTACTGATAAATAATAATAATAATAATAATAATTAAAGAATTTAGTCTCTAGAAGAGTAAAATTGTGACGCAAACCAATCTCGATTAATAAATATAGCTTATGAAAAATCTGTTCTTTTTTCCGATAATAATAATAATAATAATAATTAATAAAATAATAATAATAATAATAATAATAATAATAATAATAATAATAATAATAATAATAATAATAATAATAATAATAATAATAATAATAATAATAATAATAATAATATTAATGATAATAATAATAATGATTTATCAGGCAACTCATTTCGGAATTATAACTCTTCCATTGGATTCATGAAGAGTGCTTGGATTCAATTGATTATTTAGATGGTTTCAAGAATGGAGTTGGGAAGGAAGAGGGAGATATCTTGTAGGGTTTAGGGTTTCATAACTTAACTGAAAATCGAGCGAAATATGGACAAGATTTAATGGAAATTTAAGTTTTCCTGTGGAATAAAATTACTCAAGATAAAAAAAAGGATCTCAAATGTGACGATAGTCTGATATTTCATACGTTTCAAAGTAAACCAAATGGCGCACACAAACAGACACTTTCTCTCTCTCTTCTCTCTTCTCTCTCTCTCTGCCTCTCTCTCTCTCTCTCTCCTTCTCTCTCTCCCCTCTCTCTCTCTTCTCTCTCTTCTCCAACATTACACACACACACACACATACACAGATACATAAAAAAAAACTTAATATTTCCTAGATTAAATTCAAATAAACTTAAAATTAGCCCTTGTTGATTAAATTTTAAAGAAGATTTATTGTTAGATCAAATTACAAATAATACCATAAAATTGAGTAGAAATGTGAATTTTAATATTTATTTTTTAATTAAGTATAAACATTTTGAAACTTTTTATTTATTAAATTTTAAATTTAAAATATTCATCAATCCTATAAAAACGTTTTTTCTTTGCAACTCGAATAGTCAAGCCTTATGTAGACGCGTTATATATATATATAATATATATAATATATATATATATTATATATATATATATATATATAATATATACTATATATATATATATAATATATATATATATATAATATATATATAATATATATATATATATATATATTATATATAATATATATCTATATTATATATAATATATATTATATTATATATATATATATAATAATATATATACTTTATATATTAGCTCCAGGAACAAATGCAAATTAAATTCTCCGCACATAGCAAAATCTCTTACTCCGGAATGAAAAGTGCAATAATCTTTTCTTCTCTCCCTCTTAATTTCCTTCTCTTTCTTGAACTTGCTAAGAACATTAAGCCAAGGTGTGGAGGTTCGGCAAAATTTACTTTCGGCTCCGACTCCGACTCCAACTCCGATTTCGGCTCCATATTTTAAAATTACCCAGCTCCGCGCTCCGCTCCGTATCGGTTCCGACTCCGGCTCGTTTATTCATTTTAAAATACCCGGTTCCGCGGCTCCGGCTCCGGCGCCTGGCTCCGGGCTCGGTTCCGACTCCGCTCTTGCAAACCCTGATTGAGCCTACGTTGTTCACTCCCTTCTCGTTTTACCCTTGCTGCTTTAATCAATTGTCTCACGTATCTATTTTACTTTATGACAAAATTGAACTTTTTCGTTTTTCAAAAGTTTGCTCCACCTTTTAACAACTAACACTAATTTAATTACCAATCACT
Organism: Trachelipus rathkii; assembly: GCA_015478945.1. Taxonomy (NCBI): domain Eukaryota; kingdom Metazoa; phylum Arthropoda; class Malacostraca; order Isopoda; family Trachelipodidae; genus Trachelipus; species Trachelipus rathkii. The sequence continues at coordinate 5,516 of JABUQX010097588.1, read as the reverse complement.
TGAAACTTATCACCAATCCACCTTTATGTCGATAACTCACTTTACAACACTCTTTTAATTTAATTTAACTAGTTATAGCAAATAATTAATTGTTGGGGAGTTTGTCTTTGGATCAAATTTACTACGATGTTCGGGTATTTCTGATGAGAAAAGTGAAAAAAGTATCTCTATTTCTATCATACTCAATTCAAACTTTGCCAACCAGTTAATATTTTGACCTTATTCATATTCTTGTAAGCAGTCATACATTGGTTCTTCATTAAGGAAAATTAGATGATCCTAGCACCTTCAGAGTATCTCTTCTGCTCTCTCTCTCCTCTCTCTCTCTCTTCTCTCTCTCTCTCTCTCTCTCTCTCTCTCTCTCTCTCTCCTCTCTGCAGTACTTGTCAAAGGAATTTAGGAATGCTCGTTCACCTTTATGTGGGATAATTTATAAAACTATCAGAAATAGTTCCTATCAAAAGCTTTAAGATTCACAGGGCTTCTTATTTTTACTAATATAATATTAACCCCGTGCGGCGTAAATTTGTTTAAAGTTTATTGATCTAATCTTAGGTATGTACGAGTGGGCGTAGTGAGCAGGCCGTGAGTGGGTGTGCTGTGCTACGCAGTGTTGTACATTAATGTAGATAATATGTAGATATATCAGTTCGCGAAAGTAATAGGTAACTTTTTCAATATTGAATTTTCGAATATGTCTGCTGTACAATCTTTCACTTTTAGTTTATCTTAAATATTTAAATTTCATTTAATGCCATTAATATTACTGAAGGTAAAAAGGTTTAAATTTAATTAAAGTATATTAAAAATTCTATTATTTTTTGTATATGGATTTTTAGTACTAATAAAAGTTCATACATCAAATAATTATTAGCAAAGTATATATGTACTCATATATATAATATATATATATATATATATATAGATATTATATATATATAATATAAATATATAATAATATATATATAATATATATATATTATATATATATATATATATAAATATAGATATATATATATATATATATATATATATATATATATATATATTATATAGAATATATATATATATATATATATATAATATATATTAATATATGAGCAAAGAGAGAGAAACCCAAAGAATGGCGGTGCGCCTTGCTGTGGCGGAGGGGCTTACTTCCGCCCAGAGACAGTCTGCTGCCTTAGTAGCGGAGGCCGCTGGGGGGAAAACTAAGTCACCGCCCCCAATCCACGGTGGAACAGCATACGCCAAGGGATGCATGGCCGGAGGGAAGTTCGGTCTCAAGTATGCGAACTCAGGATACCAGGCGACCTCCTGTTTCAATTTAGCCTTCCCGCAGTATGAGGCTCTGCTGCGGGTGACCGTATAATTCCTCAGTTTAACTTATTCTTTTATGGATACGAAAAAACTTTTACAGGGGGCACCCCCTTAAGTGCGCCACTCCCAAAGGCCTCAAGGCCTTCTTTGGATTCCCCCGAAACCTCAACTGAAAAGGGGCTTACAGTCCCTGTCAGGGAGGTGGAAGAGGAATCCAACTTGGCTGCTGCAACCCCATCAGGGGATACAGCATCTAATATCGAGGAGGCTATTCAAAAGCTCCAACTAACATTGCCTCGCCTTTCAGGCGCGGCCAGAAGAAGATATAGGTGGCTGGTGAAGAACGGGCACGATCCTTCAGAGGCCCGCAAACTGGCTCTCGTGCCTATTGGCCCCCCGCCTGCGGAAAAACGAGCGCGCCTTAGTGACTCTACGCCAGGGGGGGTGCCAAAGAAACCTAGGACTGGAGGCAGTGATGGGAGCGCAAGCGCCCACGCTTCCTCAAGTCCTACCTTAAATACAATCAGAATAGGAATAGTCTCTAAAGACTATCCACAAGAAATCTTGACAATGGAACAACTTAAGGCCATACAAGAAGGAATCCTGGGCAGGATCGTGGAACTAGTTGGCGGCACCACACAGCCAAAGTTTCACGGCTCTATCCTCAAACCAGGGTGGGTGCAGTTCAACTGCGACGACGAGGCCACAGCAGAGTGGCTGAAACTCGTTGTTGGACAACTGAAACCTTGGGAGGGGGCAGATCTAAGGACAGTGGAGGGGGATGAAATCCCCCGACCCATAGTACTGACTGGTCTCTTCCAGAATAGTGCAAGGGATGGGAACGACAAGATCCTAACCTTTGTAAAGGCACAGAACCTTGGCCTTAACACTGACGAGTGGAGGGTCCTGAAAAGGGAAGAGAGGGGCGATTCTGTGCACCTCGTCCTTTCTCTGGACCAGCACTCTGAAACTAAGCTAAGAGCCCAAAACCATCTGCTCAGCTATAAATTTGGTACTGTTGGACTCAGGAAGAGGAGCGGGAAACCCGAGGGGGGAGTAGGCTCCCCACCTCTGGCGAAACGGCCTCACCTGAGAACTACACTCCGAAGGAAAAGGGGAAAACCTTGGCTCTTAAAGGAAAGGTAACACCCTCTGGTTCACAGCCAAAGAAGAAAAATCAAACTGCAGAGAGTGGGAAAGAAGGCCAAACAAAATCGGCCTTGGCAAGGGGTTCAAGTCAGAACCCCAAATCCAAAGCTGCATAATGGATAACAAAAACAACTTGAGCTGCCTTCAAATTAACTTGCACCACGCAAAGGCAGCAACTGATGCTCTCGTCCGGACCTTTGTATGCGAGAGGCTGCAAATAGCCCTCATACAGGAGCCATGGGTGAGAGAAGGAACAATCAAAGGAATACCAAGTGGAATGGGTAAGCTGCTCTACTGTCGGGAACATGGCGCGCCTCGTGCGGCGGTGGTCATCGGTGGTGGGGTCAATGCCCTGTCCATTCCAGAGTTCACCACAAGGGATCTAATAGCAGCCCTAGTAGAGGTGCCAACCGCGCTGGGTGTGCAAGAGGTAGTAATTGCCTCGGCATACTTTTGCGGGGACTCGAATGAAGCACCTCCGGAAGAAATTCACAGGCTTGTGCAATACTGTCAGCGGACCCGCAGGGGACTGATCTTGGGATGCGATGCAAATGCCCATCACACCCTGTGGGGCAGCAAGGACATCAACAACAGAGGTGAGTGTATTTTAGAATTCTTAACTCAATATGGTATTGATGTGGTGAATGAGGGCAGTAAGCCCACATTCATCACATCGAACAGACAAGAGGTCTTAGACCTAACCTTAATAAATGCCACTTATGGTATACAGATCTCGAACTGGTATGTGTCTGATGAAGTATCTCATTCGGACCATAGACACATCAGGTTCGAAATCATAGCTTTAGAGAAAGTAGAGGAGGAGCGGAGAATACCTAAGCTAACAAACTGGAACTTGTATAAAGAGCTCCTTAAACAGCGCGTGGAGGATATGGGGGAACTGTTTGATGTGCAGGACCTAGATGTATCCACTACCCAACTGCAATCAATTATACAAGATTCATATGAAAATAGTTGTCCTCTGAAAAAAAGAGGGATAACTAGAAGCGTCCCCTGGTGGAATCAAGAGCTAACCACTCTAAGATCTAAAACCAGGAAACTCTTCAATAAAGCTAAGCGGGATAAAAATTGGGAAGCATACAAAACTGCCCTAACCGCTTATAACAAGGAACTTAGGAAATCCAAAAGAAGATCATGGAAGACTCTATGTGAAAGCATTGAGAGCCAATCTGAAACTGCGCGTCTACATAAAGTGCTCTCAAAGGACCAATTTAATGGGCCGAGCCTTCTCTTAAAGAAAGACGGCATTTATACAAAGGACCACAGGGAAACCCTAGTGGAACTTATAAACACTCACTTTCCGCACAATGTAATAGTTGACGACGGGGAGGAAGTAGATATATGGGATGATAGAAGACCCAATAGATGGACGGAAAGTCTGTCTGGAAGAGTCTTCTCCCCTGATAGGGTAGAATGGGCAATAAATTCCATCGGCACATATAAATCTCCTGGAGGGGATGGCATATTCCCAGCCTTGCTTCAACAGGGAATGGAGAGTCTGCTTCCGCTGCTGGTGAGAGTATTTAGGGCAAGCTATGCCCTGGGATAGGTTCCCCAGCTGTGGAGGAAAGTAAGGGTGGTTTTTATCCCCAAGGCGGGGAGACGATCCACGTCTGACCCCAGATTCAATCGACCTAGAAGTCTTACATCATTTCTTTTGAAAACAATGGAAAAGATGCTAGACTACAACATAAGGGTGGAAAATTCGATAGAAAAGAAAATCCATCTTAATCAATGGGCCTACCAGCCCGGTAGATCAACAGTTGGCGCACTAGATAGCTTGGTATCCAAGATAGAAGGAGAGCTAGATCACAAGGAGGGGGCGGTTTGTGCTTTCCTGGATGTGCAGGGTGCTTTTGATAGCACCATGCATGTGCCCATGGAGAAAGCCGCCGCCTCCAAGGGCGTCGGACCCTCAACGATTGCTTGGATAAAAGCAATGTTGGGGACAAGACGTATTACGGCTGAACTGGGAGGGGAGATGATCACTGTGACATCTGGGAGGGGATGCCCCCAAGGAGGGGTACTTTCACCCCTTTTATGGACCATGGTGGTTGATAGTCTCCTCACCAAACTATGTAAATCCGGATTCGAGGTGCAAGGATACGCGGATGACCTTGTAATTATTATTAGAGGCAAACACATAAAGGTCTTAATGGAACTCATGCAACATGCCCTCAATATATCCTACAATTGGTGTTTGGAAAGGGAACTAAACATCAATCCAACCAAAACAGTAGTAGTGCCCTTCACCAGGAAGAGGAAGCTAAGATACATGGCTCCCAAGATTGGTGATGTCACTATTAACCCTTCCACTTAAGTCAAATATCTGGGAGTAATCCTAGATCAAAAACTAACGTGGAATCCACATCTTAAAAGGGTAGTGGACAAAGGTACTATGGCCCTATGGACATGCCGAAAGATGCTTGGCAAAACATGGGGACTGAATCCTAAAATGACCAATTGGTTATACATAACTGTAGTCAGACCTATAATCACCTATGCCTCACTTGTTTGGTGGCCGAAGGTTGAACAAAGGACTGCACAAAATAAACTGCAAAGATTGCAAAGGCTTGAATGCCTAGCGATCACAGGGGCAATGCATACATGCCCTACTGCAGCCATGGAGGCACTGATATGCCTCCTTCCTCTATATTTGCACATCAGAAGGGAGGCCATGTCATGTGCAACCAGACTGGCCATTCTTGGTCAAATTAAACTAAGAACTGGACTCAGACACCTTCGAATTTTGGAAGATGTACCAGAGATGCAAATAGGCATTGTAGTCTCGGACCTAATGCCAAAACAAAAACGCTTTGGAAAGAAGTATAAAATCCTTCTTACAAATCGTTCAACTTGGGATAACGGAGGTCCTAAACTTGAATCAGGAACCATTATGTGGTACACTGATGGATCGGTGATAGATGGTGGGACTGGCGCGGGACTGGTTGGACCCAATTGCAGGCGCAGTATAGCCCTGGGTGCTTTTCCCACCATCTTTCAAGCGGAGATTTACGCTATAATGGCTT
>JABUQX010097587.1:40000-58951 GCA_015478945.1 Trachelipus rathkii | reverse complement strand
CAAACATATCTCTTAACATATTAACGTTAATCTTAACATTGACACAGCAACATTTAACAAAAAATGTATCATAGCCTGTCGATCTTATCATACAGACAACGAGGACAATATATGCTGCTCGCCTAACAAAGTATTTTTACATTATCATAGTAAATTAATTTTAAACAAAAATTTATCATAACCTTACCTAAATATCATAATCCTCTACAATATAATTGCAAACATAACAAAGTCTTATATCCAAACAGATAACATAAAAATAAGCTTCTCTTGAATAATAATACCATTAGTAAAGTGTAATAGCCCAAAACTTACCGAATTATAAAACAGTAAATCAGTAAATCAAGCCACCCGACCCGGTGCCAAATCACCACCCTACCCACCCCATTGAATGATCTTTTGCCTCATATTAATCAAATGACTCAGCATCACATATCAAGTATCGATTTTCGGATAAACATCAGTACAAAAATAAGTCTCATATATTACTAATCAGCCCGAATATATGCTAACGTAACATTGTTTTCACATTAATAAAGCCTAACATAGCATTACCAGAACTTACGAATATAATAAGACAATGACAAAACATAACCACACCATTACGCACGAAAATAAACTTACTAACATTAAACAAACATTCCATACTTAACAGTAAAGTAACCTAGCAACAACATACAAAACGATAACCATATTCACACTTTTTCTAAGCATATCTCTTAACATATCAATTTAATTTTACAAACACTATCTGATATTTACGCAGTAACATATCGAGATCATTTCGGCTATAAACATAGCGCAAAGATGAGTTCAATTTAATACTATGAATCATCGATTTTATCTTTTAAGCTTTATCCTTTTTATACTACACCCCCCTTTCAGAAAATTTCAACCCAAAACATGAAAATGAAAATGATTTTATGCTTTAACCATTTACATAAAGTGATTGCCAATACCTATTATATTTATTAAACAAACTGCGTTAATCCTGGCCAACTGTTGCGTATCAACAGAGGCTGATTTGACAGCAACTGTATAAGACTTTGGGAGCCCTGAGTTATATAAATCAGCTGAGCTACTCGATGCCGGGTATTCATAATCAAGAGCTCTTATGCAACAATACTTTAAAAAATAAAAACAAAAACACATTTCGTAGATCCTGTTGTATCTACACATGAGGATTTTTTGAAATCAATACTTATTCAACGATTGAGTAAGCATTTTTTTTTATTATCTTAAATATTTATAATTTTTTTTTTACTCATTTAAAAAAAAAATATATCTCGCAGGCTAGTCCATCGAGAATGCAATCCCCCAGATAAGAAAGAACAGAAAGACCACTATAACAGACATAACAACATATCTCTGCCTAGTGCAGAAACTTAAAATAAGTCAAGTGGAAGGCCATACATATGAAGTAGAAGGTTATTGCATGAAAACTTCTTCCATGCGACTTGAGAGTCTTGAATCATCAATGACTTCGTAACACACCATATTCGCAATAGATGATGAATCTGAAGCCATCAGCTCAAAAGGTTGTAATAATGAAGCTCGAACTTGCATGCTATATTACAAGACCTTATGACTATGCATAGCCGATTCGTATGAGCGCCGTTGCCGAATCAATTTCACTTTGACGATGATTCAGTCACCTGACCGGAAATACTATGTTAATATCAGCTCAGCTAATATGTAACTGATATTTACATAGTATTTCCGATCCGGCGACAAGGCAACCTTTACCAAATTCAAAGAGTAGCGTACCGTGCCCTATGCATGATGAAAGAAGCTAAAGGAAAAGGCTAATGACTGTCAAAAACGAGCATTTGCAGCCCAAAATCTTAGTTTCAAAACATCTCTTACATTAGCTAAAGTTCATTAGAGAAAGCGTGCCCTGATTGGCTGTGCCTTTCAAAGCTGATTGTTCTGATAAAATGTACAACAACAAAACCTAACCACACCATAACGTACGAATAAACCACTAACATGAACAAACTTCCGCACTTAACAACAGCTAAACGCTACCTAACACTTCGTGCAAAACGCTAACCTATTCACAGCTTTTCAAGCAAATCTGTAACATATTCAATGCTAATCTTATAACATTAACATCGTAACATATAACAAAGTTTAGCCATAAACTATCTAGATCATGCATACTTGACAAAGAATATAACGCCTAACGCATAACAAATGTTTACATCAACTTACGTAACATTTAACAAAAAAAAAACAAATCACATCATAACCTCATTACGAATATCATAATCGCCCAGTTAATATTTGCAAAATACAAAGTTTATAACCAAAACATAACAAAAAATAACAAAATTTTATACTGACATAACCAATAAACAATAAGTTCTTTGAATAAGATATCACAGTAAAGCGTAATAGCTTACTGCAATTTTAAAGCAGAAATCAGTAAATCAGTAAGATCAAACTACCATCTCTGCCCAGTTCCACCACCCATCCCGCCCAGGCCATGTTGATCTATTGAGTATTCGAGTCAAGTCATATCTTCAAGTATCATTGGCTCTAAAGATAACATAAAAATAAGTTCTTATTATATACTGAACCTACGAATATATGAATAACCAACAAAGTTTTAGCATCAAGTAAAGCTAACATATCATGACACAAACTAGCCGAAAACAATGTACAAATGCGGCAGAACCGAACATACCTAACGTAGAATAATCAGCCAAGCATCCTGAAATTCCCTACTTTTCAAAGGTAAAGTGGCTAACTGATTTCATACAATACTGTCGATAATGTTCCCACTTTTCCCGCATATCACCAACAGATAAAGCATGATTATCTAACAAAATCCCTTTAACAAAGTGACCAATCTCACAAAGATCCCACCATCTTGAACTATGAACTTGACACTACATTTCATCCAAAGTGTCACTCGGCTTTTCGGAGCCTATATAACATCATTTGACCTATGAAATAAACGGTAGACATTAGCCAAAATCTAGCGCGCAAATCAACATTTAACTCAACAAAAACTTAACCTAGGCTCACGTTTCTAACACATCATCGTCAGTTAACACAGTAATATCTTACAAAAACTCATCATTTCTCTAACAAATCAGTGTTATTTCCACATTGTCATAGTAATATTTAACATAACGTACCTAACTTACGAATAAACAGTTTTCATCAACCAAGAGTATCTAAAGCAGCACATTACCTTCTGTAAGAAAACCCAAGGGGGATGCGCCCAATGAAAGGGTGTGAATCTTGCGAGGAGGATCACCCCGAAGGGGTGTAAGCGGGCTCTGGGCCTCAGCCCTTCGGGCTGCAGGCCCAGAGCCCGGCCTTACACCCTTCGGTGATCCTCCTCGCAAAAGATCACACCCTTTCATTGGGCTCATCCCCCTTGGGATTTTCCTTACAGAAGCGTAATGCCTGCGCCTTTAGCATACTCTATGCGTTTGATGCAAAATGTTATTTTCGTAAGTTTAGGTACGTTATTGTTAAATATTACTATGACAATTGGAAATTAACACTGAATATTGCTTAGAGCAAATGATGAGTTTTTGTAAGATATTACTGTGTTAACTGACGATGATGTGTTAGAAACGTGAGCCTAGGTTAAGTTTTTGTTGAGTAATGTTAGATTTGCCCTAGAATTTTGCTAATGTCTACGTTTATTCATAGGTCAAATGATGTTATACTCGAAACGAAGAGTGAAACTTTGATGAAGATGGTTCAATTCATAGTTCAAGATGCCGTTATCTTGATAGAATGGTCACTTTGTTAAGCGGATTTGGAGATAATATGCGCTTTTACCTGTTTGGCTAATGCATGCGAAAAAGCTGGCAACATATCGAGTATTGTATGATCAGTTAGCGACATACCTTGAAAAGTTAGGGAATTTTCAGGATCTTGGCCACACTGAATTATTCAGACGTTTTAGGTCAGTCATGCCGTCTGCCCATTTGCCACATTATATACCTAGTATGTGGTCAGAATGTTAGCTTTATTGCATGCAAACTTTGTTGGCATTATCAAATATTCGTAGGTCCAGTATAAAAGAACTTATTTATATGTTATGTTTAGCCAAAATGATACTTGAAATATGACATGAATCAATTGCTCAATAGATCAACAGCCGCGGCGGGAACAGGGTGGGGACTGCAGAAGGGAGGGCAGTTTATACTGATTACTGATTTACTGCTTTAAAGATCTGTAAACTATTCTGCTTTTCCGTAGGATAATATTATTAAAGTAACTTCTCCAGTATTTTGCACTCTACACATAATTTGTCATCATTTAGTGTTTGTTTGGTTAAAACTTTGTTATGAGGTTATGCAGAATATTCAAATCTCAGATCTATGATATTTAAATTAGTATTCCGTTCAACACAATTTTTTTTGTTAAAATGTGTGTGAAACAAATGGCAATGCTAGAAATTACTTTGCATTGCGGTTATATTCTTTTTTTTTTTGCTGATAGATAGATTTCGCCTAAACTTTTGTTAAACTTCTTGACGATGTTAATGATTAAAATTCAGCATTGAAATGCTTTAGAGATATGCTTGAAAAAGCTGGTGAATAGGTTACGCTTATTGCCCACGAAGTGTTAGCGTACTTTACTGCTTGTCTAAGCGCGGCAAGTTTGTAATGTTAGTTGGTTTATTCGTACGCCTATGGTGTGTTATCTTCTGTGTTAGTACATTTTACAGAACTGCAGCAGATAACTAGTACATCCTACAGCCTATTCCTATGCATTAACTTTACAATTTGAAAATATTTGAAACTAAGATTTTGGGGCTCAAATGCATCGTTTTTAACAGTCAATTACCTATTTTCCTTTAGTTATTAGTTAGAATACCCCTAGGAACATTACTACTTGAAAAAAAAAAAAAACTTGGTTAAAGGTTGCCTTGTCACCGGCCATCCGAAATACTATGTAAATATCAGTTACATATTAGCTGATGTTTACATAGTATTTCCGGTCAGGTGACTGATCATCGTCAAAAGCTGAAATTGATTCCAACCTCATACGAATCCTATTCATAGTCTAAAGTCTTGTAAATATGCCCATCAATGACTTCATAACAACCATTTTAGACTGATGCTTCACAGAATCCCATCATCATCGAAATGCGTTTGTTAACGAAGTCATTGATGATTCAAGATCTCTCAGTCCATGTGACAGAAGTTTTCAATCATATAACCTTTACTTCATATATATGCCTTTCCATTGACTTTTAAGTTCTCTTACAGAGATATGTGTTATGTTCTGTTTATAGTCGTCTTTCTCCTCACTTATCTGTCGTGGGATTCAATTCTCGAAGCGACTGCCTGAATTTAAATTTTTTTTTTTAAATGAGAATTATATATTAAGATAATAAAAAAAAAAATCGTACTTTAGCTGAATAAGTATTGATTTGAAAAAAACACGGATAATGATACAACAGGATCTATAACGAAATGTGTCTTAAAGTATTGATCGTAAGAGCCTCTTGATTATGAATAACCCCACGAGGTAGTCTCACCTGACGGTATATATACAACTCAGCCCTCCCAAGTCTATACAGTGCTGCTCAAATCACCTCTGTATGCATACGCAGTTGCCAGATTTACCCGTTTGTTTAATAAATATAATAATTATTGCATCACTTTATGCAAGCGGATAAAGGCCCATAAAATGCATTTCATGATTCATGTTGAAATTTCTGAAAGGGGAGGTGTAGTCTAAAAAGACGATAAGCCTTAAAAATAAATCAGTGAATAGTTTATATAAAGAACCATTTTGCGCTCATGTTTATCCGAAATGCATACTCGAAATGCTACCGTAAAATCAATAGTGTTAATGTAAAAATTAACACTTGATAGTTAGAGATATGCTTTGAAAAAAGTGTGGAATAGGCTTACGTTTTGATGTTGATGCTAGGCTTACTTGGTCTTTTTTTGTTGTTGGTGTTGTTTATTTACTGTTAAGTACTGGAATTTGCTTAATGCTTAGTAGTTATTCGTGCGTAAGTGCTGCTTAGGTTTTGTCATTCGGAATAATTTATCGTATTCTACGGTAATGCTAATGTTAGATTTATTAATGCTTGAAACAATTGTACGTTAGCCATAATATTTCGCCTGAATTAGTATGATAAAGAATTATTTTTGTACTATGTTTATCCGAAATGATACTGAATATGTGATCTGAGTCATTTGATAATAGAGCCAAGAAGATCATCAATGGGTGGGCTAGGGTGGTGTATGCGACGGAGGGTCGGCCGTGGCTTGATTTACTGATTTTACTGTTTTAAATTCGGTAAGCTATTCACACTTACTATGGCATTTTATTCAAAGCAACTTATCTTTTATGTGTTATGTTTCGATAAAACTTTGTTATGTTTGCAATTATTTGTAGAGGATTATGATATTTAGGTAAGCTATATGAAAATTCTTTGCTAAATATTACTATGCAAAGTAAAAAAAACTTTGTTACGCCAGCATATATTCGATGGTTAGCCTATGATAATTAGGCAAGGCTATGATACATTTTTTGTTAAATGTTACTTTGTCAGTGTAAAAATTAACGTTAATATGTTAGAGAAATGTTTGAAAAATAGTATGAACAGGCTTAGCGTTATTGTTATGCAATGCTTAGTACTTTACTGTGTTAAGCTGTGAGACTTTGGCGTTAACGCAGGCTGACAGTTTCTATTAGTGCTGTAAGTTGCTGTTAGCGTTTGTCGTTTGATATATTTCTTAAGCTTCATGTGATGCTATGTTAGCATATTATTAATGCTTGGAAACTTGCTTACAGTTAGCCCATATATCGTTGATCAGCTGACTATAAAGCAATTTGTTTTTCATGTTATGTTAACTTAAACGATACTCAAAATACAAGTTGAATCAATAGATAAGTTGTTAACTTTGTTAATGATAGTCGTTTATTTATCTGAGTTGTTTATGTGATAGTATGTTATATTCGCGACGTTTAGCTTATACGAAGGCATAAAACTTACTATGCATGTATTTATTCCTTTAGGATATTATGCGTACTTTGCCAAAATATTACCATGTTAATGTAAAATTAACATTTGATATGTTAGAGATATGCTTGACAAAGCGTGAAAAAGTTACGTTTTCTTGTATGTTATCGTTAGCTTACTTTACTGTTGTTAGCTGTGAAACTTTGTTAATGTTAACAGTTTATTCACGTTTAAGATGTGTTAGGTTTGTTGCTGTACTATATTTTATTCTTAGTTCAGGTGCTTTATTTTTAGATATGTATGTGAAAACTTTGTTACGTGTTTAAAGAACTTTCCGCTTGAACACACCCACACCCCCCCCCCCCCCACTATGAAATTAGCCAATGTATTGTTCCAAGCTTCCTAGCCCCTTCTGTTGTGATATAGGTATATATATATATAATATAATATATTATTATATATAGTATATATATATATATATATAATATATATATCATACTTAAATACTACATATTATATGGTATATATAATATATATATATATATATATATAACACTGATAAGAAGACAATCAGAAGAAAAAACAATTTTAATATACATCTTACATAATATGTTTTAAAACAGGTACATATAATAAAAATTACAATCGTATAAATTATATTAAAAAATATTTAATAAGCATTTGAGCCCTCTTAATAGGATAAGATATTAACATACATTGTTGAGCATTGATGTATGGATTCCTAATGCTTCCTAGACTCATGTATGTGATATAGCAACCGTATAAATATCTCGTGCTGATATTTTCAAAGAAATCGAAATTAATAACATTTAATTTCCATCTCTTTTTCATAAAGGAAGGTGAATTTTTCAAGCTTGAGAACATCGCTAACCGAAGTTTCCTGTGACTCGCACATATTGTGTTCCTCATACATTGTATAAAGTATACCGTGGGATAGGTTAACAAGCTCATCCAGTAAATCAACTTCAATCAAATGTTTTGTTATTTCTTCCTGCATCTTGATAAAGGATGTAATATTTTCCCGGCCACTTACACAAACACCAAATGAAGTTGGACGGAATATCCCGGTTGAATTAGGACGCCACCAACTACGTAAATCAATGGATTCAATATTGTTATATAGTGAAAAAACAAGAGTTAATCTTTTTGAGTCATCTTCGTCACCACCCTTGATTGTCACTCCCCATGAATTTGTTACAGATGAAGAAATGTAATTTTCATTTACCCAGGTATTAACTTCGTCAAATACGCGACTTAATTCTTCACATGATAGGAATAATGGTCTGTTACATGTGTATGATGAATCGAAGCAAGCAAAGTAACGTTCACCATTTGTTTTACGACGGAAAGTTAAGTTAAGAATATCTTTTGGATGAGATATCTTCCAGGTCACAATATCGTTTACAAATTTATTATTATTCACAAGAGAAACCATGTTTATAGTTTAAAGTCTGACGTTCACCTAATGAAGAGCTTCATCTAATGCTCTTTTAAGAAGAATGTAATCCTCTCTCTCGCAATAACGAAAGATGATGTAACAAACCGGTTTATGCAAAACTAAACCTAAACTGTAGCCCTAACAAGAAGGAGGGGCGTGGCTTATAACTATTGCGTAATGCAACTAGAAGCCAACCCTAACCCCCCTATTCTCTACACAAGAAATAGTATTAGATCTACATTTTTAACCACTCTCGACTTATACTCATGGATGAGTTGGGGGGGATGACTAGGATGGACATGATTCTATTACTGTTTTAGTGTATGTAAAAATGTAAATTTTTATACGTTTTATAAACATAAAGAATAAAAATATTTTACGTAAAAACAAAAAGGTTTTAAAGAAAATAAAGCCTTAAAAAGGAGGTAAAAGTCTTTAAAAAAAAATGAAAATAAACAAAAATTGGTCTTAAACAAAAAGTTTTTAAAGAAAAAAGTTAAGATAAATAAAAGTTTTTTAAAGACAAAAAGCCAAAAAAAGATGTGCAAAGACAACGCTTCATATTATGCTTTGGTATGTACTTTCTGTTGATTAAGTATTGAACCTTTGTTAAAATGTTAGCCTAATAAATTAAAATTAAACCTGTTATTACTGTTTAAGGTATGTTAGGCGTTGATGCTTATACATATATATTCTTGCGTTTAGCCTATGATATGTTAGCCTTTTTTAAGGCAAAAACTTTGTCACGTTGGTGTTACCATATATTCGTTGATCAATAGGATGATTAGTACGTTTACAATTATTTCTTACAGTTTAATACGAAAATAAAGCTAAAATCTCTTAGCAGATATGGCCTTTGAAAAAGTATGAATTAGTTAGCGTATTGCTATGCCCAAATGTTTAGTTTACGTAATACAGTTGTTAAGTTATGCCCGAAGTTTGTTAATGTTAGCGCATTATTCAGGCTATAAGATGCTGTAGATTGTGAGTGTACTGATATATTCGTACATCAGGTTGATGATATTTGAGCTTTATGATGTGAATTCTTTGTTGCAGTGCCTATATTCATTGACAGAGTAAGCATACTTACACAAGGTTGTGCATAAATTGTTGTTAAATGCCTTACTATGTGTAATGTAAAAACCTCAGTTACTTATGTTAGAAAAAGTAATGTAAGCTAGGTTACGTTCTGCGCCTCAATGTTAGCTTACTATTACTGTTGCATTAAGTATGGAAGTTTGTTAATGTTAACTGTCTTTCCTGTTTGAAGATGTGTTGGTATAGAGAAGGTCTAATATTCGTAAATTCAGATGTTGCTATGTTTGCTGTTTTGATGTGAAAACTTTGTACGTTAGCATATTATTTCAATGATCAGTATGATATATAGACAAGGTTATGATAAATGTTTGTTATATACTATATTACACTGAAAAATATCATGACATGTTAGAAAAATGTGTGAGTAGGGCTTGTTATAGCAACTCAATGTTAGGGTTAACTTTACTGTTGTTAAGTATGGATCTTTGTTAATCTTGATTGCTTATTCGTGCATAAGGTGATGATAATATAGACAACGTCGGTAGTGATAATAAAAATTTGTTAAATATTACTATGTTTAATGTATAAATATCAGCATTCGCGTAGGAGATGGGGGGAGGCCGGTAGGTGGCTTTTGATATACTGTTTAACCAGTTATAGCGGTATGTTAAAAACCCAATTTCTTAAGTTATAAATTATGCAAAAGCGTAAATTTGGTGAGTAAAAACAAACTGTTTAAAGCCTATATAAAACAAAAAAATGAAAGTTTTGTGTTATTTATACAAAAATATGACATTGAATCAACAGATCAAAGATGGGGAGGGGTGTGAGGGAGGGGAGGTTGAGGAGGCCGGAGGTTGGGAGGCTGGGAAGAGGCCGCGTAAGGCTCAACGAGGCCTCCAGAGGCTTTTGAGGCCGCAGGTTTATAAATTTTTTTTTTTATAGAAAACTTGCTGTTTTTAAAATATAAAAAAAAACATTAAAGAAAAATATTTATTTTCTTTAATTTTTTTTAAGTTTTTTAAAAAAAAAATTAAAATTTTTTTTTAATTTTTAATTTTTTTTAAAAAAATTTTTTAATTTTTTTAAAATTTTTTTTTAATTTTTAAAAAAAAAAAACATTTTTTTTTAATTTTTATTTAAAAATTTTTTTTTTAATTTTTTTTAATTTTTTTAATTTTTATTTTTCTTTATTTTTTTGTTCTTTTCTGTCATCGATGTAACATCATCAAGAAAAGATGTATACCAATCTTTCTTGTTCTACCTGCCAATATTTCAGTTTTTGGCGGCTGGTGACCCCCCCTTTGGAGTGTGAAGGATACTTTAGCCATATAATGATATGAGTACTAGATATGAAAAGTATATCCCGAGTTTCATCGCTTCTTAGGTCAATATTTCAAGATTTGGGGTCCAAACCCCTTCTTAGGCTGCACCCCCCAACCGTGCTACGGCCTATTAACGAGGTAATGGAAGTGCCCTGATCATAATAGTTGATTGATCAGTGATGTAAGCTTACTATCGGTATCGTGTATACCGAGTTCATCGTTACCTAGGTCTAATATTTCAAGTTTTGTGGGGTTCTTGTCGTCCCTCAGAATTTGGTGAAATCGCGTGATTTTAGCCGTTACATCTAAGCGCATACAACGAATAAAAAGGCTGCATATATCAAGTTTTCGCTTTTTCTATGCCTCAATATTTCAGATTTTGGTGTGAGTACCCCGTCTGGAGGCACCCACAAGTCATTTTACACCCGGGTCATCTAAGATACATCCTCATTTGTATAGGTTGCTGTTGTTTGTGTTGCCTTATACGAGTGTTCAATCCCCATTCCGCGAATATGGTCTGAATATTTCAGTTTTGTTTATTAGGCGGCCTTGCTCCTGTTACCGAATGTTAAATACGGTTGCGTTCAATTAAACTACTGGAGTCATTTTACCCTGGTGATACACCTAAGATACAACCTAAAAGGGCTGTATATCAAGTTTCGTTTGCTTCATATGCTCAATATTTCAGATTTTGGGTGTTATGTTAAGCAATTACTCCCCGTCTGGGAGCACCTCATAGTCATTTACAACCCCGGCGTCATCTAGATACATCCATCAGACGGAAGGTGCATATCCGAGTTTCATCATCGTAATGCTCATATTATTTCAGAATTTGCGTGGGGCTGGTCCACCGGAATATGGCCAAATCGGTCATATTTTACCCCGGATTACATCTAAAGATACAACCATAAAAGGCATAACCCGTTGTTGCATATCAAGCTTTCGTTGACCTTCTAGTATGTCGATATATTTCAGATGTTTGGGGGTGTGAGCTACCCCGTACTGGGTGCACACCACAGTCATTTACACCCTTTGCGTCTAATTTGTGCACATCTAAAGGATAGCATCAATTAACTCAGAAGGCGATTTTGAGGCTGAAGCGTAAATAACTTAATATACCGAAGTTTCATCATTTCTATTAAATATTAAATATGTCAATATTTCAGATTTAAAGGTGGGGCGGTCCCCGAAATAATAATTGATCAATCGCGTTTTACCCCGTAATAACATAAACCTAAATAATGAAATAAAATTACACCTAAAAAAGATGTATGTAAAATAATTAAAATAAATACACTCGTTTATTAAAACTCAAAATAAAAAGCAACATACATACTAATTCAAGAACTTTCAGCTACTTATAGTTAAATAACTACATATAATGAATCGTAAAACCCTAAGTTATATGTTTGTGTTATAATTTAAGGTGGGATCCTTCTTCTGGGCTGATCCTATTACACCCTATGTTAAACAAATATGTAAGTCTTTATTTTTTTAAATAAGCACGAAAACCCCATATCAGTGATGTTCGATACTCTACGGACCCCGTATAACCCTTATTAAACCGTTTATTCAAGGACTAACTCAATCATTTGCTTGGATACGTAACTGTTTATATGTAAAAACTCTAAACGACATAACCCAAGTTGATTGAAAAGCTACTATAAAGTCGAATTCTAACAAAGAAACTAGATGAAAGTTGTATAGACGTAAGAAGCAAACCAGCACGCGCTGGAAGGATTTTAATAATTTTAATAATTTAATAATAGTAATTTTTATGATATTTAATAATGTTAAATTTATATTAATAATATATTATTAATTTTTATATATAAATAATAATTTAAACGTATCTAATTGATATATTAATAAAACTCATAAAAGAGCAAGAAGCCATGTTACTAATCCCCCATAATTGTAGGGTAACAAACCTCTATTTGACATTTTATCTTATTAACTCGCCGGGCTAGGGGCGGAGGTATGTGGTGTATGAAAAATATATGGATTTTAAAAGCAGTAATTATATTGTCAGGAATCGAAACGCATATTAGCCCTATTATTATTCAGGCCTACGACATGCTGAATTAGAGCTACTGTGTTTAAGTAAGACCAACTCCTCATCCTCAATCCGGGGAGTAGTCGAACTCTTTACGTGCGCATTCGCGGATATACATCACCATCCGCGTTCGTCTGCGTCTTATCAGACAGATAAGTAGCTGCGGTTGCTGAGGATCCACGTAGCACACAGAATGCAATATATTGTGCAGTTCGGCTAGAAACAAGTGTACTACCGATCAGTGAATGAGCGCAAGATTAATCTTCACTGTTGTGTAATAAATAACCAAGCCACTATTGTAAACTACATGTCCAAGTGTATCCCGTACTCTCTCTCACGTTTCCACGGCTGAATGTAATATAAATATCATACAATATATTTACTATATACGATAATAATAATAAATAATAATAATATAATAATAATAATAATAGATATAATAATATAAATAGTAATAATAATAATAAATAGTTCTATAAATTCTTCAGAACTAATCCGACTCCACTCCGACTGCTCCCTATTATAAACACAAGAAATTTTCGACTCCGACTCCACTAGGACAGACATTTTCGACTTCCGACTCCTGGAAAAGATTGCACGAACTCCACGACTTAGCACTCGACATCCGCAGCTACCTTGCTATTAGATCCTTTCATTAACTCAAAAATTTTACAACTAACCTGAAAGTTTAATTAAACTCTCTTCTTTACATGTTAATATTTCTTTTTCAAATTCCTATCTTGAATAAGATTATCCTCATCAGTTTGTAGTTTGCTTATCTTTACATTCAAAACGTCTCTACAATTCCTATAACTCACTCACTCTAATAATGTTTAGAATAATAATCTTTTAAATTCTGGAGAGAGCTTAACCTACAAGTCCGTGATGCATATATCTCCAAATACCTTCTGACTAGTCTAATGTATAGATCATTCACTTACCCATTATATTCTTTGTCTTACCGCTACATGTGTGCTTATATTAAGTCTACCATTTCTTTCATTAGATACTATGTCGGTCCGTCAGCTATTTATTTGGTGCTTGTGCTAGAGCTCGCCATCATAAAGCTAGTTGTGTACTGAACAAAAGCTTTAATTTATGTACGCATGGCTAAATTAGCCTTCATTGAATTATTAAGTTTTCCATGCTCATCAATAAAATCCGAGCTAATCATAGTGATCTGTTGAAACCTAAGTAATTTTAATGCCCTTTCTAACGAACCCTCCTATTACTAGTAGATAGGTTTCACTCATTCAAGATGAAAAGAATGCTCATCCATTGTAATACTTGATTATCAACAAATGAAATTCATTGGTGTGAGATTTAGATCCCAGCTAAACAAAATTACGGCAAACTTCTTTAAAAACCTCTGAATGATATACATGTGTGTCTATCAAAGTGTCAAAGCACCATTGTACCTACTTCATTATTTACGCACATCTCCAAGATTGCCTTCCTTATATTTTTCTCAGTCATCTTCGTTATTATAAAAATATAACTAACTACTAGCCTGTAATTCAATAATTTCTATATTTCGAAATATTAATAATATCTTATATTATATAATAATTTATATATTTATATAATTATAATACTAAAATCCATAATAATGAGGATATAGATGTTTATTATTTTAATCTTTATTATAAAAGTACAAACACCACACCTCCATAATATACTAATATTCATATCATATACTACCTCCGTAATTACTCACCAAGAATATGGCGTGAGAACAAACATATAGAAGCAGAAGAGCGAGTAAACAGATACATTATGTGAATGCAAATAACACCTTGGGAAAAGTGCGAAAATCAGTTGAGGTAAGAATATGGACAATATTAGATTTCGTGAAGTTAAATTGTGCAGCTCGTCTGAAGACGCCCTGCTCATTACATTAGCCCTTCTGTAGACACTTTAGAATCATTAATTCTCACCCACTAAGAAATTATAAAGACCATACAGAATTAATGGTTAGTGGTGATAATAACAATAATGGTGATTATTAAAATTTACTTAGTTGAATGAACGCAGGATATGGTCACGTTGAACACTCCGGAATATAAAAGTTTATAATAATTTCATAGATTTATAATATCAGCTATTATTATATATATATAAGTATATATATCAAAATAATAAACTATACGCACTAATATATATATATATAATAACTAATTATATATAATTTACTTTTCCTGTTGCACAGTGTTATTTAATATATATATAGTATTATTAATAACACTTACTATAATGATTTAAGAATATATGAATTATCATACTAATTTAGGTATATTATTATAATGTTAATATTAATAATATTAGAATTATATGACATAGTTTACTATATGAAAATAGCCTAAGTTATAAAACATTAAACGTTAATAAGTACTATATAAAATATAAGTAATATATTTTAAATAAAACTATATATGATATATAAGTTATTATTAGTTATATTATATTAATATATATATATATAACTAATTAATATATATATATATTATAATATATATATATATATATATATATATTATATATATATAATATATTAATATAATATATATAGCGTTAGTTAGTTGAGAAGATTGATAAAAAAGACCATGAACGTATTAGAATGTGTGTGAAGAAATGATAAATGAAGAATAAATGAAAGTATGAAATGTTTGTTACATGTGAAAAAGATGATATAGTGGTCTATTTTAAGTTTTTAGCCGTTATAGTTGAGTGTGTCTGGAATCGACTGCTGGAGGAACCGAAGAGAAAATGAATTGAGTCAGCAAAAAGACAATGCATTGAGGTAATGAGAAAATGTTTGAAAGGAGCAGTTTGTCAGAGGACGAGAAGAAAGCTGATATAATGTATAACAGATGAATATCGTGGTGGAGTTTTGAGGAGTACAGTAGGTTGCCCACCTGGGTCAAGATGAACCTACATAGACGAGATACCATAGTGAGGTCCGTCGCAGTAAACATCGGTCGTTGAAGTTCTATGAGGGAAGTCTTCTGTACATAGCTATGGCTGAAAACTCGAACTTAAAAGAGCGATTAAAAAAGGAGGCTGTAAGCGGGCTTTCTTTTCGACTTACTGACAATATTTCATCTCACTTATCATATTTCTCCCTACCCAGTAGCTGTTGCTACAAACTATACTCTATGGTTAGTGTTTGATGTAAACGTTTTGAGGTAATAATAATAATAATATTTAAATAATTAATAATAAGAAATATTATATAAATAATTTGATACTATTTAATGTTATAAATTAATGCCAGATGCAGAATAATTAAATATATTGTTAGCTATATCTACACACTTTAATTATCATCTACTGGATGTTTTAATGACATCATCTCATAACTTTCTGGATATTAGCGAATGCAGTCATTAGATGTTTTGCTCTTTCATTCAATCACGGCGACAATTGTAGGTAAAATAAAATTTTATATATCGGCACTCTGGTATTTTTACTTCTTATGCAATTTTTTAAAAATTTATTTAAATAAAAAGTACTTAAGTAAAAATGCCTGTAATGAGTTTACAGTTGAGTAGTTCGCGAAAATTTGTTTTTGAATAGTAAAAATAGGTGCCAAAATTAGGGGTAGGGGCGTGGCTAAAAATGACCCAATGTGAGAAAAGATAGAATAAGCCAAGGGTTTAGGTCGTTAATTGTGCTTATAGTATATATGGTGGATGAATGTGTTAATGATTATACGTGTGTATAAGGTTAAAGTAAGTTTTTGTAAGTGCCATGGTGTAGTGTTAAGTGTCATATAGTGAACTTGTGTGATATACTAAGTGTAAGTGGATATGTGTTGATATGGTTATAAAGTAAATATATTATGGATTAATGTATTTTTATGTGTGTATATATGTATATTTGGGTGTTAGGTTATAGGTTAGGTTAGTTATGTTGTTAGGTAGAGTGATTAGGTTATATTAGTCTCTATAGGGTTATGTTTATATGGTTCAGGTCCGTGTTAAAAGGTGTAAGTTAGGCTAGGTGTGAAAAAAACATGAAAGGAAGAATATAGAACATATTAATGAATAATATATTACACTCACTAATTAATGAATAATAATTATAATAATGCATTCTAACATTCACATAATCTACCTATGCTTCTCCACTGGGAGGTAAAGTGCGTGACATGTCATCGAAACACGTAGTAGAGAGCATGACACAATCGAAAGAAAAGAACAGCTTACAGCCCCTTCTATACCTATTAGTGGAGAACTCGGCGCAGTCAGGAAAATCCACCCTAGAGCTCACGAGTACAGCACGGACCTCACTATGCTAATATCGTCAAGTGTAGGGGATCATCCTCTGGCCAAGTGCCACTACTCATACCCCCTCACAACCCCGCCGATTCACTCCTTCTATTGACACACTCTATTCTCGAATCCTGCCAAACTCACAATTTCTATCCTCAGACTTCGTTTTACTGACTCAAATATCTACTTATTTCTTCAGGTCTCCCAGTTACCGTCGATTCCATACAACACACTTTCACCACTATACATCCGCTTAACCAACCGACATTTCATACCTTTCCACGATATGACCATAAACCATTTCAACGATACTTTCATTATTTCTCTTTCATACCCCTTTTTTCAAACACACATAATAATCTAATTACGTTCATTCCTCATTTTTATCAATTCTTTCAACACCTAACAAATACCATATAGAATGTCCATTGCTGAAACATTGAACTTTAATCGTAATACCTCTTAATATTTCCAGACATTAGTCTGACTACTTATAATAATAAAGCTAATTATAAAAACCCCTAAACCAAAATAAAGTTTTAAAACACATTACCCTCGTTATGTAAGACCTAGCGCACTAAAGACTTAGTCCTTTCACCACTCAAGGATTAAATACTCCAGCCACCTTCCTGGCCCATTACATACTATTAATAACATCTGCATTATCCGTTCCCTTATTCATCCACATATATCCAAATATTGTAAAAACTAGTGCATGGACGTATGAGATTGGCCGATGATCATAATTAGAGCCAATTTTATGGCCGTATGACGGATGAACATAAGTGAAAAAAACTATTTTTGAAACATTCTCCGCCTCTCTTCTCTCATCTTCCTCTCATCTATTCCTCTCGCTTCTCTTATCTCTCTCTCTCTTCTCCTCTCTCTCATCTCTCTCTCTCTCTCTCTCTCTTCTCTCTCTCTCTCTCTCTCCTCTCTCTCTCTCTCTCTCTACTCTCTCTTCTACTCTCTCTCATCCTCTCCTCTCTCTCTCTCTCTCTCTCTCTGCTTCTCTCTCTCTTCTCTCTCTCCTCGTCTCTCTCTCTCATCTCTCTCTCTCTCTCTCTCTCTCTCTCTCGTCTCTCTGCTCTCTCTCCTCTCTCTCTCATCCCCTCTCTCTCTTCTCTCTCCTCTCTATCTCCTCTCTCTCTCTCTCTCTTCTCTCTCTTATCTTCTCTCTCTTCTCTCTCTCTCTCTCTCTCTCTCTCTCTTCTCTCTCTCTCCTCTCTCTCTCTCTCTCGCTCTCTCTCCTCTCGTCCCTCTCTCTCCCGTCACTCACTACTCACGTCTCTCTTCTTCTCTCTCTCTCTCTCCTCTCTCTCTCTCTCTCTCTCTGCTGTCTCTCTCATCTTCCTCTCTCTGCTATACCGTCTTCTCTCCTCTCTTCTCTCTCTCTCTCTCTCTCTCTTCTCTCTCTTCTTCTCTCTCTCCTTCTCTCTCCATCTCTCTCCTCTCTTCTTCCTTCTCTTCTCTTCTCTACTCTCTCTCTCTCTCTCTCTCTCTCTTACTCTTTCTCTTTCTCTCTCTACTTCATTTTCATACTATTATATCTATCATATCTTATTTCATATACTCTATCTATCTATCTTAATCATCTAACTATCTATTAGTATCTAATTCTGTATCTACTATCTATCTTATCTATCTATCTATCTAATCTATCTAATACTATCTTATCTATCTATCTATCTATTATCTATCTATCTATCTTCTTTATTACGTAGTATTTAATCTATCTATATTCATATCTAATCTATATCTATCTATCTATCATCTATACTATCTAATCTATCTTAATTACTATTCTTATCTATCTATATCTATCTATCTTTCAATCTATCTAT
>JABUQX010097587.1:0-25000 GCA_015478945.1 Trachelipus rathkii | reverse complement strand
AATATTCAATTCTTCTATGAATAAATAAGTGCTATCCACCTTTTACTGCCTCTGGAATGCAATAAGTGGGCTTGCAGATGTGATTCCAAGTCTCTTTGTATCTTTTTAAGTTCAGTACAGCTTTAAAAACTGGAATGATGGAAATGTGTACAAAATATTCCTACATTTCTTATTAAATCACACTGTTCTTTGAGAAAATAAGCCATCTTTAATAACAAATTGAAGTGATCAAGAAAAAAAGATAAACTTGTGTATTCCTGCTAAATCAGTTCCCAAGTGTTTTTTCATTCGGATTATATTTCTCCATCTCGATAGATCAATGGATTATGTTAGATGAATTTCCAATTATTTCATCGTATTTTCAAAACTTCATAGTGATTTGAATTCCAGAATGAGAACCTTACTTGGCAAGTATTACACAGTCCATTTTTCAAACTCGCTGGTAAGCCAGAGTGCAGTTAAGAAATAAATGACTCATTCGAATATTAGCCTCTATATCTTGTTAACCTTCGTTGGTTATTTTGCTTAGAACTTCTCCGATACTGTTGTTGAGAAGTCCTGTATGAAGTCGGTAACATTTTCTCTACAAAAATATTTCTACGAGAAAGATATTTGTGCTTGAAGATGGGCAATAAGTTCTATTAATCCCTTCTCTTCTGTGACTGTGAGGCGCCTGGTTACTCATTTGCCGATAAAACTCATTTTTCTGTGATTTTCTGTGCATGCCAAATCTGTTTTCGGAGGGAGAAACTCTCCTCAAAACTCCCATTATATCAAACAGCTAATAGATCTATATCTCTTTTGTGCCCTGTGCTAGATGAAATTACAAGCACTCCCTCTTTACTATCTAAAAATTTTTGACTTCCAAATATCTCTTCGACGATGGATTTCCATATGTTCAATGAAGTGCGATACTTTACTAAATATCAATATTTATGTTGAAAGTTTATATTAAAATATATATTTGTTATTATTTCTTTAGTTAAAGGAAAGTTCATAAAAAATTCCGGTTCCGGCCGAATTTTTTGTCGATTCGGTAATTCCGGTTCCGGCCGAACTGAAAATTTCAGTTCCGGTATCACCCTAACTAATATTATAATATAATATATATATATACTATATACTAATATATATAATATAATATACTATATATATATATATATAATATATATATATTATATATATATAATATATTTATAATTATAAAAGTATATATATAATATATATATATAATATATATATAATATTATATAATAAATATATTTATATATATGGAACTTTTTCTTTCAGATGTCGATTCATATGTGATTTCGACCTCCACCCCTTCCACCTCCGCAGCTTCAACAGGCCAGCAGCCTCCGCTTCAAATTGTGACTAGTTGCCGAAGGTGAAGAAAGCCCTATTTAGGAGGAAGCTAAGTATACTTGATGTCCAATACCGTAACTCCCAATTATCCCTGTGCATGAATCAAGGATGATCCTCAGTTCTCTGATGACGACGAAAAAGTGACTACTATGATGACAGGTGCATCGCGCCATGTCCTAGATGATTAGGCAGCAAATGAATTATTCATTAGAATCTATGAACTGGCAAAACACTCGAAGAATGACGACCCCCTTCACATCCTTTCCACTGCTTGTGTTGAACCCCGAATAAGAGTGTCGCTTGTGGGATATCAAAGAAACACAAAATATATGAGATCGAAAAACCATTTTCTGTACAGAATTATCAAAAAAGTACATGGCGAGTTATACTGCCAATAGCTGCGTCGGAGGCTATACGGATCAAAATTCAATATTGTAGACCTTGCACTTGTCAATGCCGCTGTTGTACCGGGAGGGATTGCATGAGAGCCAAAAGAGCGCAGAGAAACTTTAATGCCATTTCTCGATTCAAGATTGAGAAGGCCAGAAGGTTTACTGAACTCTAAGGTTAGTAGCTAACCCAAGAAGAAGGACCGATCACTTACCTGAGTTTGAGGCCAGAGCTGGAGCAGGTTAGGGAGTGGCAGACCAACGAGAAAAGAAAACCAAAGGACCCAAAACACGAATTTGCTCCTGCAGAGTCTGTCTGTCATGACAAACGTTCTCACTGGCCAATGTTTACCAAGGACCAGAAACAATGCAAACTTTGCCATTTAACCAGACAATGCCATGAGCCGAGAAACCAAAGTTCATCAGTCGCCTGCTACCCTCGTGAGAACAACACTAGTGTTCGTTCAAACCACAAGCTTGAGTCTAGTCTTTCCTCTACCCTCCATCGCTCATCCAACATATAATTAATAATATATAAATATTTATATTAACTTATATATATAATATATATCTATATAATATATATATATATATATAATAACTATATATTATATTATACCGTATATATAATATATAGTATATATATAATATATATATAGTATATAGTATATATATTAGCTATATATATTATATATATATATATATAATATATTATATATAATATATATATATATATATATATATATATATTAATATATATATATATATATACCGTACTTACGTATATATATATATACAGGTAAATATATATATATATAGGATATAGTACTATATATTATATATATATATACTTATTATATATATATATAATATATAATATATCATATATATATAATATATATATATAATATATATATTATATATATAATATATATATATCATATATATTATTGAAGTTTATAAAATTTTTCTTGTTTACTTTTCTATTACTTTACTTTTATTTTAGCTGGAATAACATTAGAGGTATACGTCAATATTTTTTCTTTTATAAAAAAAAATCTAAAATAATGCATAACTTATATTTATACCTATTGCATTTTATATTACGTAATCTTATGATTATAATGCAAATAAAACATAACAGTGACCACATAGTGTGAAAGAGATAGTGACTGTTAGTGCAGATCGAATCACCTGTGACCTTTTTTTTTGGCCACTAATTATTCAGTTTTGCAACAAAAAAAAAGGTCCTCCTAATGTGTTATTAGGGTCCTATTTCACATTATTTAAAGAAAAAAAAAAAATGTTTAAAAAATATATTTTTTCATAATTCAGACTGAAAGGGTTAAAATTCATTCATGCTCCTATATATCAAGCTTAATTATTTTGATTGTAATTTTAATATATGTTAAGTATCTATCAAAACCACTTGAATCTTTAAAAATTAAATATGCCAGAACAATGGGCAGACATACACAAATTTCCAATACTTTAAATTTAGACTTCTGAAATTATGATGCAGAAACAAAATCTTTCTCCAGTTTCATTGATAAATTTCCTCAATATTAAGCATCAGAAATTGGACGAGGATGAAGATGATGGAGAAAAATATAGCCAAATAGAGAGAATGACTATGATGATAAATGTCCCATCACTAATAATATAGAGCCTATATAATTATAATATATCTAATATATAATATTTAGTTATATATATATAGATTATATAAGATATATATATATATATAATATATATATATATAAATATATAATATATATATTATATAGTATATATATATATAAGTATATAAATAATATAATATATATAATATCATATATATATATATATAATTATATACGTATATATATAATATATACATATAGTAATATTATATTTAGAAGGTGGAGGGAATCAGTCTACTCCACCTTTCATCTTCCTGTAGACTTGACTGTTAATTAATTATTTTTTTTTTTTTTTTTCTTTATTTAAATTTAATATTTTATACAACACTAGGAAAATTATATAGTGTTTATAACAATGAAAGTTTAATCAGTAGGCTGGGAAATTTCAATAAACATCAGATCATAGTTATAGTAGTAACGATAATTATTATTCAATATAGTAAAAATTATAATTATAATAAACAATAAAATACATAAAGAATAAAAATAATGATGCAAAAATATAATTTATCAAATTGAGCAAATTAAAATAATCAATTACATTACGAAATTAATTAATACCATTAACTAATATTTTAAAGTATAATTATAAAGATTTAAATATTTATTTATACAATTTGCCCTTTATTCAATAATTAAGTTCAAAACGTTAGCCCGTTCAGTGAGCGCGTACACTCATCAATTCTGTTCAAAATCCTACCAGAAATGATAGAATCAGAAAACTCTATCAAAACTGGGTTGGAGTAAGCAGAGTCATGGAAGATTAAAATACACTTAAGTGGAACTAAACTTAAAGGTCAAAGGAAATAGAAGCACCTCTTCCAGCTACCGTAAATATTTACTCAATATTTTCAATTAATAAAATTTCTCTATTTACAATAATCTTAAGTAAATGGTACAAATCCTTACTCAACGAAAATAAATAATTAGTAAGCTTAGACATCATAAAGAAACTACAAGAACAGTTTAAGGAAACACTAAGAGAACTACAGGAAATAAAGTAGAAGAACTATCGACAGAGTCGGTCCTACAGAGAGAACGTAACAAAGGGTTTACGGCTCTGACAACAAAAAACAAACAAATAAGTAGGCAGCACCCCTAGAGGCTCCTAATGATCCCTTATTACAATTAAACAAAAATAGCTAGTTAAGTTTAAAGAACACTAAACAGGATCCCATAAGATTAAAACCTCAATACAACAACACATACCAACAACCTCAACACAAGTCAGTGCCGACGGCGAACCCCTACACTACTCCCCTAGAGATGAGCAGGTCAGAGACAATCACCAAGGATACCTTGATGTGCCCATGGCCGCCATATCTCGAAAAAGAGTGCAGGGCTGACCGGAAAAGAAACCTGAAGAGGGTACTCGAGGTATCCGCGTATGCAGGACTTCTATAGGGTGAGCGCAAGTCGTGAAGTCGGGAAATTAGGTACGAACTGGAAGTAGAACCGAATGCGGAAGTAAGACTCAGAAGACGAAAACTGGAGTAATGAAACAGTAGAAGAAACCGAACAGCTAGATTCAGGAACCGGTATGAACAACAGGAAAGAAAGACCACCCTGATGAAGGAGGAAAACGAAGTATCCAATGTCATCAGACATTTCAGATTCCAAAAATGCAGGTTTCTAGATCCTATCAATATTATGACTTCCCTCTCTTACCTGGTTCGATGACAGTAAAGAATTTTGTAGTGAACGTCGTCAGGACTGGAAAGGGGACTCTTCGTACTGGAGAAAAAGCCTTTTTTATGGCAGTCAATACGAATGAAACAATTGAGAACAAGAATCAAGGCTCAGAGATGTAAGAATGAATTGTGTCATAGACGACTTGAGTAGGCTTCCATGAGAAGCACATTTCTTCCAAGACGAGAACGTAGAATTAGGATCGACAGAAAGAGGCTACTATTCGTTGTCAAAGAACTCTCACCAGGGACAGACGAAGGTGGTTCCAAAACCAGCTCGCAGAAGTGAGAGAGTTAGATCTGATTTAAGGGAGGCACCGAATTCCTAAAGAGAACTAATGGCAACGCTTCAAGCAATTCTCGTGATTCCATGGCACAAGCAGGATATTTTAATTGACGATGACACCATTCACATAATTTCCGTTCGCAGACAGATGGTAGCTGTGATGCGCGCACTTCTGAGAAGTGCCTACGAGTTCATAATGTCTTTAAAGAAATGAACTCGAACTGATCTGCTTACAGTGGTGACTGTGGAAGCACACCAAAACGCAGATCCACATGAAAGACCAAAGCTTCGCAACACAGTCTCAGCTCTTGATACTCCGAAGTGGAATAGCTTCCGCACCTAAGTAAAAGCATCAATCGACAGATGGAAATAAGAATGAACCCTCTGAAGGAGAAGATGCCGACAAGATCATATAAACCTTATCAAACGTATCGCGACCAGGACGAACGAAATTTTTCCGAGAGAGCTGGTGTGTTTGTACCTCTGTTCTTTCAGGAAAAACATGCACGCGCTCCAAGCTTTTCACATCAAGTGATGCCCAGCCAACAAAACAACAGTTGAAGCAATTACTTTGTTGAAGCCTATTACTCAGGTAGTGATACGAGAATCACAGTAGGAAAACAATTTTTACGGAATAAGACTGCTTGGAACTCAAGACGAGGAGAACCGTCGAAGCGTCGCAAAGAAACAGATTTGGACCACATTCGGAAGCTTAATTGTCTTCCAGTTGAGAGATGTGTCAATACTGAGAGCGAAATACTTTCTGATTCCTGAGCCTCGACCAAAGCTTCGTAATCCAAAGATGTAAGTGGTGAGATGGAATCCACATGAATTCGCGACAGAGCATCCGCAGTATCGTTGTCCACTCCTGAGAAGTAAACTGGGCGATATACTCCATATGTCGAGCTTCACGCGGATTATGCCGTTCATGACGTGACTTAATAGCGAAAATTAGTCGGTTTGTGTCGTCAGAACATGGAATGTCCCCACCTTCGCCACAGACAATACCTTAAAATGCCGGATCGCCTTTGTAAATGGCAGGAGCTCACGCTGAACTGTACTTACCTGAGTCTCAGCCCGGTTTGAGTTTTAGAGAAAAATGCTAACGGGGAACCCAATGCTCGTTTGTTTGAAGCTGCGTAGCACTCCCCCAATAGCAAAAATTGGAGCATTCGGCCTGTAATACGAGTCGTTCTTTGGCGGGCGATTGTTATCCTTTTCCCCTCTTTAGGGATGGCATTAAAGAGGATGAAAGGGAGAAGGAGAGTACTGTCCGCAAGAGCATTTTTCGTGGCAATAAATGCCTCACGAGTTTCCGGCGTCCAAGGAATTTTGGTGGACAACCCTCGCTTCTTGGGCTTAATAAGAGAAGATAGTGGTGCAAGTAAAGCGGCTGCCCGTGGGATGAACCGATGATAAAAATTAACCATTCCCAAAAACTGTCGAAGGTTTCGCTGAGTTTCGGGGAATGGAAAATCACGTATTGCAGAAACACGGTCTTCGAAAGGTGTTATGCCTTCTGCTGTAACAGTGTGGCCTAAAAATGTCAAAGAGGAAACTCCAAAGACACATTTATCGGCGTTTATTCTGATACCATACTCATTTAGACGGGTGAAGACAGCTTTGAGATGGTCTTCATGCTCCTCTGCTGAAGTACTGGCTATCAGAATATCGTCGATATAAACCCAACAAAAGGGTAGGCCTCGAAGTACCGTGTCTATGAAACGTTGGAATGTTTGGGCGGCATTCCTCAATCCGTATGGCACACGAAGATACTCGAATAACCCAAAGGGCGTTATCACCGCCGTCTTTGGGATATCCTGAGCGGCCACCGGGATTTGATGAAATGCTCTCACTAAGTCGATTTTAGAGAAAATAGTAGAGCCATGAATATTAGAGTTGAAACTCTGGATGTGCGGGACAGGGTACCGATCTGGGACAGTAACACCATTAAGGGCACGGTAGTCTGAGCACGGACGCCAATCCAAAGAATTTGGTTTAGGGACCAAATGAAGAGGGGATGCCCAAGCAGATTTAGAAGGACGGACAATCCCTAATTCGAGCATATGCTCGAATTCTGCACGTGCCGCTCGAAGTCTGTCAGGAGCGAGACGCCTAGCACGAGCAGAAACTGGAGGTCCTGTCGTTTCAATATGATGTTGCACATCATGTTTGACAGGCAGTAGAGAAGATCAGGAAAATCTGAACGAACCATATTGAGAAAAGGATTAGAAATGTCAGAATTGACAACGGAAATGGAACCTAACGTGAAAACTTGGAGAACACCAGACACCTTAAGGTCGGTATTCCCGTCGAGCAAACGTCGATTCCTAATATCAACCAAGAGGTTGAAGTGCTCTAAAAAATCGGCACCTAGGATAGGGTATGCCACATCTGCAACAATAAGTACCCAATGGAAAACTCGGCGAAGGCCAAGGTCTAGGGAACAAGACCGTTCACCATAGACTTTAATAGACGTACCATTAGCTGCACGGAGGGTAGTGTCAGTAGGAGAAAGAGGAAATTTTGAAGACGAGGCTGGTAGTAAAGATACTTCCGCTCCGGTGTCGACTAGAAAACGCTGGCGGGTAGTGGGATCGTAAATCATCAGCCTTGAGTTGTTCACTGTAGCCACCTCAGCTGCTGATTCCGCTGATTGGCTTACGAGTTTCCCAGTTGGGAATTTTGGGTATTAAGCAGATGGGAATTAGTGCACGGAATGGTACACTTGTTAGCAGATGCACCAAACCTCCTGTGGAAGAAACAGACCCCTGGTTGAGCATCTGCAGGATTGTTGGTGATAGGACGAGGAGATGGAGAGCGAGGTCTGCGGGGCGAGAATGGACGCGAAAACTGAGGACGTTGCTGGGCCTGTAAGGACGCTTGTTGCGTTATATTCATGGCCTGCAAGGTCGCTGCCATTGACGCCATTGTCTCCTCCAGGTCTAGTTATCCTCTGTGACAGAGAATTATAGTTTGCACTATTGGAATTAGCAAATTCCTGCCTCAGTGCCTGGTTAGCACTTGTCATCTCCTGACGAAGTGCATCAATATGAAGAGTAGTTATTGTAGGATTC
This sequence comes from Trachelipus rathkii, assembly GCA_015478945.1. Classification (NCBI taxonomy): domain Eukaryota; kingdom Metazoa; phylum Arthropoda; class Malacostraca; order Isopoda; family Trachelipodidae; genus Trachelipus; species Trachelipus rathkii. Next base: position 16,513 of record JABUQX010097587.1, on the reverse strand, counting down.
AATTGTGAGGGTGGTGAAAACCCAGAAGCAACAGCTGACACAGAAGAAGAAGACGAAAGAGTGTCAGATTTAGGGGTATGAATACGGTCCGCCATTTGACCGTACTCTTCTAGCGTGGAGCTAGGGTTGATTAGCGCCATCAAACGGCGCATTTCAAGAGGCAGGCGATTGAGCCAAAGTTCAAGGAACATTGCCTGGCTGTCAGCACTGGGATTGGGGTCATTACGCAAGACCAGCATCCGCTGCATAAGCTGGGATGGCTTGCTGTCCCCCAGTACTTCCCCCGAAATCAATTGTTTGAGTTTCTCCTCTTTGGGAATCTCGAAACGTTCAACTAGGATGTCTTCTAGAGTCTGAAAGGGGTTCTCAGAAGACAATATAGTAGGAAGAGCGTCCTGCAACTGCTCCAGGACAGTATTAGGCAGAGCTGCTATAGTAGCAGCATACTTCTGCTGAATGGAAAACGAAGTGGGAAATACAGATTTAACAATGGTAAACCATAAACTTGGCTTACCAGAGTTATATTTGGGCAGAACTGGCATATAATGCACAGTTTGCACCGAAGGAGGAAAAGGAATTTGATTAGGATCAGCAGGATGAACTGAAGGATGCGGAGATAGTTGAGAAGGGTTAATTTGAGGATGTGAAGATTGAACCGGATGTTGTAAAGGATTGAATTGGGGAAACGAAAAACCTTGAGAATAAGGAAAACTATAAGAAGAAGGAAGTGAATGAGAAACAGAAGAATAAGGAAAGTTACCAAACGAATAGGCATGAGTAGAAAGAGGAGAAGGATAGTTTAAGGAAAGTGAAACGTCAGTATTAGCTTGAGAAAGTGGAGGAAGTATAGAGGAAGAAGTAGAGGTAGGATTTTGAGTGGTGATAGCAGTAGTTGTTGTAGACACGTTAGATGAGAGTGCCTCAGTGGAAGAAGAGACAGGGATATTAAGATCATGGGATTCGTGGTCACCCATGATTGCAAGCAGGAACAAGAACTTTATTACAATTGAGTTATTTCCACAATTACACTTATTTACATATTTTACCCACATAAATAGAAATCAACGAATAAATTATTAAATCACAAGAAACAAAAATATAATATGTGATATAACAAAAAGAGAAAGAGTGCTGGCTTCCTAGTTAATGTGGAAAACTAACAATACTACAAAAAATAATAAGATTAAGTTACAAAACATAACACCATGAGAAAAAAAAAAACCCAATAATAATAATAATAATAAAATACAACAATAATAATACAAAAATAAAAAATTAATAGAAAAATTAATAATAATATACGCAAAATATAATAATAATAAATAATATAATAATAATAATAATACTGAATAATTAGATAATGTGTTGCTACAATAAATAGTCACCAAACACGGGTAACTAAACTCCAGAGAGTCACCAATATAGAAAGTGAGGAATCAAGTCTACTCGAACCTTCTATCTTTGTGATGCTGTAATTAATTAATTAATTATTTATATTAACAACACTAGGAAAATCGTATATAGTGTTTATAACAATGAAAGTTTAATCAGTAGGCTGGGAAATTTCAATAAACATAGATGTATCTGTGTGGAGTTAATAATAATAATTATTCCAATATAGTAAATTATTATTATACATTAAACAATAAAATACCATAAGACATAAATAATGATTCGCCAAAAATATATTGTACTCAATGTAGCCAAAATTATATATATATATATTTACAGTACGAAATTAATTAGATTACATTAATTAATATTTTTAAATAATAATGTTTTTAAATAAGTATTTATAATTATACTAATTTGCTTTATTCAAATTAATTAAGTTTCAAAACGGTTAGCCTCTTTTCAGTGAGGCGCGAACAACGATAAGTTCTGGTTCAAAATCCTGAGCCAGAAATGATAGAATCAGGAAAAAGTTCATCAACTGGATGAGAGTAAGCAGTAGTTCATGGAAGATTAAATATTAACATTAAGTGGACATAACTTAATTAAAGGTAAAGGAAAAGAAGCCACCTCTTCCAGCTACTGTAAATATTACTCAATATTTTAATTAATAAAATTTCTCTATGTTACAAATATAAATTCCTTGTCTGTAGGGAAGAAGAAGAGAGAAATTAGTAACGAAAATAAATAATTAGGTAAGTTAGGAAATGACTAAAAGAAACTACAAGAACAGTGTACGGAAAAGCAAAGAGAACTACATGAAGTATAGTAGAAGAACTGCCGACAGAGTCGGTCTCAAGGAGAACGTAACAAGGGTGTTACGGCTCGACAACCAAAAAACAAACAATAGAATGGGCAGGACCCTAGAGTCCTAAGGATCCTTGCTACAACCGATCACAGTCTTAAACAAAAAAGCTAGTAAGAACACTAAACAGGATCCATAAGATTAACCCCTCAATACACCACCACACCCACAACCACAACAAGACAGTGCCGACGGCGAGAACCCTACCAAAATATATATATATATATTACTATTATATATCATATATATATATATATATATATTATATATATATATATATATATATATATATATATATATATATATTATATATATATATACTATATATATAATATATATATATCTAATACGTTATATATATATATAGATATATACTATAATATTATAATATATACTATATATATATATTATATACTATATATATAATAATATATATATGGTGCATTCTCTGACAATGTCATTGCAACAATTTTGCAAAGATTGCACCGAACCCCCTTCCGATTTAATTGAAATTTGTATACAAAAACTCAGTTGCACAAAAATCCACTCCCCTAAAGATATTTAGTTCCAATTTTGAGTAGGGGCTGCAAAACAGCCCCCCCAATTTTGGGGGGTTCCGCGATACTCACTTCTTTCAAAGACTGATAACTTTGGTTCTACTTAATGCAGAATCAAAATTCAAAATGCATTTTAAAGGGAATTAATAGATCTATAAAAAAGGCATGAATAAAAAAATCTGTACAACAATTTTTAAAAAAGTTATAAAGTGTTAAAAAAAAAATTCCCCCCCACCCCCCCTTTTGTTGATCAATTTTTAAAAACCCAGTATCCTACTTATAAACTGAGAATTTCTTTTAACATATACAAACATAAAAGTCTGCTTATTTGATTGGATAAACCTGCTTTTTAGCCTAAAAAAAAAAAGGGTTTCTATGGTAAAAATTAATTTTAAATAATTTATAAATTTTCTTACAATTTTCTGAAATTTTTTTTTAAACCCCCAACTTTTAAAAAAAAAAATTTGGGAATAAATTATTTAAAAAATAATAAAAAGATTTAGTATTAAACATAATTTATTTTTAAAGTTTTTCATTTTCTATTTTACTTAATATAAATTTAATTACAAATGACTTTTAGTGTTTTCTTCATATATTTTTTTATTAAAACTTAATATTTTTTTTAATTAATTTTATTTTTTTCATTTAATTATTTTAATTATAAGTTTTTTTAATATATATATATATTAAATATATTATATAAAATATATACATTGCTATATATATTTACACTATATACTATATATATATTATAAATATATATACTATATCTATATATATCTATATATGTATATATATATATATTATATATATATATATTATATACTATAATATATATATATAATAATATATATATATACTGATAAATAGATTAATATTAATATATATATATATATATAAAATTACATATATATTTACACTTTTCCAAAATCCATGAATTTAACATTATTACATCAACATAATATTTATTTGACAGAAGGAACTTTTCTTAGTTTAAAGACAAAATTATGAAAATGTTTATATATTTAGTTATATTGTCAGTTTAAAAACCCCCATACTATTATGTTAGTATTTCACTTTAGTTACGTTTTTCAATGCAAAAGTTCTCTAACTTTGCAGTTCATCCATATCAAAGCTGTACATTATTTTTCTTCCTGGTGTTATTTTGAGCGCAAGTTTTTTAAGATATTTTTCTTTCAATCCACACTTGGTCATCAACATTGCGAATATATACATTATACCTTGTTCTTTCCTCCTTCAGAAAGAAATATAAAAATCATCAAAGTCCTCAGAGTAACTTTCAATAATACCAATGAATATATTACCTTCAAAGTTGCAAGAAACATAGTGACTTATTATATCTGCTGCCTCCATGTTAAAATGAGAGTATTCATCACTTTCATGTATGTTTACTTCAGATATTTTAGCTTCTTTGTAAGATTTTGAATTTGATATCTGAAAAGCTTTCAAAGTTTCAGTGTTAATGGGGATAATTTTATGAAACCCTTGTGTTCCTTTCAATGTTACACATTTTTCAAACCTCTTCTTCAGTTTTTCTTCAGCTCTAAATACTTCTTCCTTTGTGATGTATATGCAGTTTATTCCTGGTATATATTCATTACAGTAGTAGAAAAAACTGTCTGCAGTTAGTATCTGATCCTTATATGGCCTTTGTAGGCTTGCCTTGGCAACAGTTCTCTTGATGACTCCACCAATTCCATCACAAACATTTTTCCCATGACCGGTTCCAAAGAAATTCCACTCACATAATATATTAAAGTCCGCAAAATGATGGCATAAATTGATAAAATTATATTTGTTTTTGTACTGTGCAGCACAGCCATCACTAAAATAATGAATTTTCTTAATGAATGCAAATTGTTCTTTAAGTTTTTCAATCAACTTAACTTGAAAGGCATATACCATGATGGTTGAATGTTTTAAGTAATCACTAATGCAACAAAAACTTTCATGTTGTAGAACACCATCTTTTTTATAATATACAACAAAAGGATGTATTGTAACTTGATCATTGACCCAGTGGAAAGCCTGACTGGCATCTTGTACAATAAAGGTATAGTTTTCTGAAAAATCACCAAGTATTATAACCTCATTATCAGGTAGGTTGCTTTTAAGTTCTTTAAGATAATTAGATTGAGCTTTTACGATAAAATGATGCCTTGTTAATTCATAAACTTTCTTGGCCAAAATTCTATGAAATCATCTTTATTTTGTACTGTTGTAATTAAATTTGATCTGTCTGTACTTACCCATTGTGAATATGTGACTGAATCTCTTGTGTTCATATTTTCAATCGTTTTTAAGTACTTTACTAATTCTTCTTTTTTAGGGCAATTTCTACCATATCTGAGCATGCAACCTGCATCATCATCATGACACACTGTTTTTCTTATTAGATCTTTATAAGTTAAATGCTTTACACCAATTGCAAACACCATTAATTTTGGATTTTGGTGGTGTATACACACACATACATTATGGGTCCCCTTTGCACCAGCCATAACACACCATTTGGGCCTTAATTTAGCAAATGTTGAAAATCCAATAAGATCAATACAGTTTTCCTTGTACTTTTCATATAGTTCTTTCAGATTCCCAAGTAATAACCTTAATAATAGCAATAAATAAGTAATAATAGCATGACAAATTTTGAAAAACTAGTACAAAAGATAATTCTCTTATGTAGAGAAAATGGTGAAATTCACAAGTTAAAATTGTTCATTATTCTTTCAAGCAATAAATTGTAAATAGTCTAAAACTATAGAACTTTACTTACGAAATTTTATAGGAGAAACTCCCAGTTCCTGTAGGCTTGCATTTAGGAAAGCTCGACTAACTTCTGGTTCTTTCTTATGTGGTGTCTGCGCATTTGTGTTATCTGGTTTAAGTACACATTCATTACTTGACGAACTTGACGTGTCTTCTTCAGCAGTAGGAACTTCAGCATTATTTTTCAACAGCCGCAGTTCATTTTCACAGTTTGTACAGATTTGGTCTGTCATTTGTAAGTGCAGCTGAGTCATCATGGTTACTATCCATTGTTGTATGGGTCTCAAAGACTTTGCAACCAAACTTTTTTGTTTTTAAATAAAGAGCAGCACACCTCATGGTATCCTGACTTTCCTCTATTCTTCATATGTAAAAAAAAACTTGCTTACTACTGTTATTGAATACTAAAAAAATTTCTGAAATATATATATACTTACGTATATATAATATATAATATATATATATATTATATGTTAATATATATAATATTATATAGTATATTATATATATTATATATATTATATATATATAATATATATCAATTTAAACTTGACTAAGGCCGTTAATTTAATAAAAATTAAAATTATTTCAAAAAATTAATTTCTACCATAGAACTCCCTTTTTTTTTAGCTTAAAAAGAGACAGTTTATCCAATTCAAATAAAGCATAACTTTTTATGTTTGTATATGTTAAAAGAAATTCTCAGTTTATAAGTAGGATACTGAGTCGTTTTAAAAATTGTATCCAACAAAAGGGGGGGGGGGAAATTTTTTTTAAACACCAATAACTTTTATTTAAAAAATTGTTGTACAGATTTTTTTTTTCTTTCCTCTATTAAAGATCAATTAATTACCCTTATAAATTCATAACTTAATTTATCCCCATAAGTAGAACCAAAGTTATACAGCTTTTGAAAGAAGTGAGTATTCCGGAAACCCCCACAAAATTGGCGGGCTGTTTTGCAGCCCCTACTCAAAATTGGAACCTAATATTTTAGGGGAGTGAGTTTTGTGCCAAAATGAGTTTGTATACCAAATTTCATTAAAATCGGAGGGGGTCAAAAAAAAAAAAAAAAAAAAAAAACAAAAAAAAACAAAAAAAAAAAAAAAAAAAAAAAAAAAAAAAAAAAAAAAAAACAAAACAAAACAAAAAAACAAAAAAATAAAAAAAACAATAAAAAAACTAACCACCTTGATTTTCAGAGAATCCATATGGTGCATTCTCTGACAAATCATGCAAAATTTTTGCAAAGTATGCACCCGACCCCCTCCCGATTTTAATGAAAATATAATTATGGATACAACTCATTTGTCAAAGCACAAACTCACTCCCCTAAAAATATATAGACTTCCAATTTTGAGTAGGGGCTGCAAAACAGCCCCCCCAATTTTGGGGGGTTCCGCGATACTCACTTCTTTCAAAGACTGATAACTTTGGTTCTACTTAATGCAGAATCAAAATTCAAAATGCATTTTAAAGGGAATTAATCGATCTATAAAAAAGGCATGAATAAAAAAATCTGTACAACAATTTTTAAAAAAGTTATAAAGTGTTAAAAAAAAAATTCCCCCCCACCCCCCCTTTTGTTGATCAATTTTTAAAAACCCAGTATCCTACTTATAAACTGAGAATTTCTTTTAACATATACAAACATCAAAAGTCTGCTATTAATTGATAAAACTGCTTGTTAGCCTAAAAAAAAAAAGCATGTTTTCAAATAAAAAATTAAATTTTTTGAATATTTATAATCTATTACAATTAACCTTCAGTACAACTTTAAATTGATATATATATATATAGCTTATTCATATATATATAGTTAATATATATATATAATAATATTATATATAATATATATATATATATATATATATAATAATACAATATATATATACTTATATATACTTATAATATAATATATATATATATTATATATATACTATATATATATAATACTAGTATATATATAATATAAATACTTTAAATTTTAATATTTGCTTTTTTTTTTTTATTTATTGGGTTATATATACAGTATAAACATATATTGTAAATAATAAAATATATATTAATATATATATATTAATAATAATATATATATATATCTATATATTATAATATATATCTTAATATATATATATATAATACTACACTGTTCTTGGATTATAATTTAATAGTATAAACTCGAGCTTAATATTTTAATTAGTCAAATGGAATACTATATAACAGAAAAATCATGAGAATTTATATATTTAGTTATATAGTACCTATATATAGTTAGTGATTTCACTTTAGTTACTTTTTTGCAAAAGTTCTTTAGACTTTTGCAGTTCATCCATATCAAAGCTGTACATTATTTTTCTTCCTGGTGTTAGTTTTGGAGCCGCAAGTTTTTTAAGAATATTTTTCCTTTCAATCCACACTTTGTCATCAACATTTGGGAATATATACATACCTTGTTCTTCCTCCTTCAGAAAACTAATATAAAAATCATCAAAGTCCTCAGAGTAACTTTCAATAATACCAATGAATATATTACCTTCAAAGTTGCAAGAAACATAGTGACTTATTATATCTGCTGCCTCCATGTTAAAATGAGAGTATTCATCACTTTCATGTATGTTTACTTCAGATATTTTAGCTTCTTTGTAAGATTTTGAATTTGATATCTGAAAAGCTTTCAAAGTTTCAGTGTTAATGGGGATAATTTTATGAAACCCTTGTGTTCCTTTCAATGTTACACATTTTTCAAACCTCTTCTTCAGTTTTTCTTCAGCTCTAAATACTTCTTCCTTTGTGATGTATATGCAGTTTATTCCTGGTATATATTCATTACAGTAGTAGAAAAAACTGTCTGCAGTTAGTATCTGATCATCCTTATATGGCCTTTGTAGGCTTGCCTTGGCAACAGTTCTCTTGATGACTCCACCAATTCCATCACAAACATTTTTCCCATGACCGGTTCCAAAGAAATTCCACTCACATAATATATTAAAGTCCGCAAAATGATGGCATAAATTGATAAAATTATATTTGTTTTTGTACTGTGCAGCACAGCCATCACTAAAATAATGAATTTTCTTAATGAATGCAAATTGTTCTTTAAGTTTTTCAATCAACTTAACTTGAAAGGCATATACCATGATGGTTGAATGTTTTAAGTAATCACTAATGCAACAAAAACTTTCATGTTGTAGAACACCATCTTTTTTATAATATACAACAAAAGGATGTATTGTAACTTGATCATTGACCCAGTGGAAAGCCTGACTGGCATCTTGTACAATAAAGGTATAGTTTTCTGAAAAATCACCAAGTATTATAACCTCATTATCAGGTAGGTTGCTTTTAAGTTCTTTAAGATAATTAGATTGAGCTTTTACGATAAAATGATGCCTTGTTAATTCATAAACTTTCTTGGCCAAAATTCTATGAAATCATCTTTATTTTGTACTGTTGTAATTAAATTTGATCTGTCTGTACTTACCCATTGTGAATATGTGACTGAATCTCTTGTGTTCATATTTTCAATCGTTTTTAAGTACTTTACTAATTCTTCTTTTTTAGGGCAATTTCTACCATATCTGAGCATGCAACCTGCATCATCATCATGACACACTGTTTTTCTTATTAGATCTTTATAAGTTAAATGCTTTACACCAATTGCAAACACCATTAATTTTGGATTTTGGTGGTGTATACACACACATACATTATGGGTCCCCTTTGCACCAGCCATAACACACCATTTGGGCCTTAATTTAGCAAATGTTGAAAATCCAATAAGATCAATACAGTTTTCCTTGTACTTTTCATATAGTTCTTTCAGATTCCCAAGTAATAACCTTAATAATAGCAATAAATAAGTAATAATAGCATGACAAATTTTGAAAAACTAGTACAAAAGATAATTCTCTTATGTAGAGAAAATGGTGAAATTCACAAGTTAAAATTGTTCATTATTCTTTCAAGCAATAAATTGTAAATAGTCTAAAACTATAGAACTTTACTTACGAAATTTTATAGGAGAAACTCCCAGTTCCTGTAGGCTTGCATTTAGGAAAGCTCGACTAACTTCTGGTTCTTTCTTATGTGGTGTCTGCGCATTTGTGTTATCTGGTTTAAGTACACATTCATTACTTGACAAACTTGACGTGTCTTCTTCAGCAGTAGGAACTTCAGCATTATTTTTCAACAGCCGCAGTTCATTTTCACAGTTTGTACAGATATGGTCTGTCATTTGTAAGTGCAGCTGAGTCATCATGGTTACTATCCATTGTTGTATGGGTCTCAAAGACTTTGTCACAACTTTTTTGTGTTTTAATAGAGGATTGCAGCACACCTCATGGTATCCTGACTTTCCTCTATTGCTCATAGCTGTAAAAAAACTTCTACTACTTAATTGAATACTAAAAAATTTCTGAAATATTATATATTAATATATATATATATATATATATATATATATATATATATATAATATATATATATATACTATTATATATATATATATATATAATATATATATATAATATAGTATATATATCAATTTAATTGCTACGAAGTTAATTGAATAAAATTATAAATTATTTCAAAAAATTAATTTTTACATAGAAACCCTTTTTTTAGCTAAAAAGCAGGTATCTATCCAATCACATAAGCAGACTTTATATGTTTGTGTATATGTTAAAAAAATTCTTCAGTTTATATAGTAGGATACTGGGTTTTAAAAATTGAATCAACAAAAGGGGGGTGCGGGGGAATTTTTTTTTTAACACCTAATAACTTTTTTTAAAATTGTTGTACAGATTTTTTTATTCATGCCTTTTTTAGTAATCTATTAATTCCCTTTAAATGCATTTGAATTAGATTCTGCATTAAGTAAAACCAAAGTTATCAAGCTTGAAAAAGTGGAGTATCGCGTAAACCCCCAAAATTGGGGCTGTTGCAAGCCCCTAACTCAAAATGAAACCTAATATCTTTAGGGAGATGAGTCGTGCCAAATGAGATTTGTATACCAAATTTCATAAAATCGGAGGTGGCGGGTGCAAACTCACCACCTGATTTAGTCAGGAGAATGCACTCATTATATTAGGGAATTTGTACCCGATACCAGAAAATAGGCCAATACCATACTTTATAATATAATAAATCCACAGTATAAGATAATCATTGTGCTTTACCTGCTTGAGCAACTCATAGGATTGCATTTCCACTGCATCAACCAATACTTAGTAATTGATATTTCATATTAGGTTGTTCCAAGCTATTTTACATCATAAAATATGTTATTTCCCTGAAGACAGAATAAATGATTTATAATATTACTAACTTAATTACAAGTTTTGTTTATTCAAAAAATATTACATTTCCATTTTCATTTCGTGCTACTGCCCCGCATAGCTTCCACCAATAATGCTAGCTACTACACTGCCAACCCATATACTTCCCCACCCCACAAAAATATATCAAACTACTACACAATCATACACTACACCCTAGCTACAGATCTATCCATACTCCATAAGCATCATAAGGCAACTACAGGATTGCATTCCTTACAACCAAATTACTTAGTCATTTATTTCATATTGTTGCGCCAGTACTATTTTTTTATAAATTTAATAATAGAAAGAAATAAATGCAAAAAATAAATTAATAAGTTTTTATGTTTGTGTACTTTAGCTAATCTGCTAATTTGTTTTCAAGTTAGTATTTAACAAAGCATATACTGGCTTCTATGTTTAAACATGATTACAATTTTACAAGACGATTCTTTAACTAGCTATATATAAAGAATGAAAAATAATAAAAGAGACCTCAATCTTTAATCAGCTGAAAAGACAAAATAAAAAATACGCTATTATTTCGATGTTCTGTGCTTAAAATCTTTCTCCTTCTACTACAATAATCTTGTGCTTCTCGTACTTTTCTACTATCGACTGTTTTCAACTTTGACTGTACATATCTGTCTATCTGTCGTCCTTTGACTGTATATCTATCTATCAGTTTGCTACTTTAACTATATATGGCATTTCAATGTACACAACACTGATGGTTGGGGTCCTCTCATACTGATTAAGTGGTGAGGAGGCCGAGTCATTCAGTATCCTCAACAATCTGGGAGCAACTAATTTAAGAACCCACACACATTCGGATCGTCTCAACCAATTCTGACACACTTGACCTATGTTTCACCATAAGTCCTTCTCTCTATAAATACCACCACCTACGTCCTATTGGTAAATCTGACACAGCCTTATATCTCTTAATTTAAATAACCTTCTCTCCAACAGCTCCATCCTGCCCTACGTGTGTTCTATCTGGCACTTTGATCGGCCCTTTGGGCCCTTGCGTCGCATTCACGCTAACTATAATTGGAATGACGCATTGACTCTGTGACGCTCCGGTTCTGCGATTAAGGTGGAGCTAGTAATCGTGATTGGGTCATGAGCAGCGCACCGTTCCTTCTCGACTAAAATCTTTCGCTCCTCATAATCCTGTTCGTCATGCTCTTTCTCTGGCAATTCAGGCTAGAAACAGTGCGTATCGGGAGTGCAGAAAGAATTCTCGATTCTCTTATCACTTCTGCTACAATATTCATCAACTAGAAATCGTTGCAGGGATACTCTTCGTAGAGCAAAGCGGGCTTTCATCAAACAAAATTGCGCTAACCTCCTTGGTTCCTCCTACTGACAAATCTTTCTGCCTCTTGCAAAAAAACATCTCTAACAACTTCTTAAATCATCCCATCTCTTTCAACTTCTGTAAATCTGCCTTTCCTCCTCTTATCGAATCTTGATGGTTCCTGTTGCTAATTCTCCACTAAAGCCATATCTCTTGGCCTCTTCTTTTCCTCAAAAATCTTCAACCCTGAACGATTTCTGGCATTCCTCTTAGTCCTCTTCTTCCTCTCAGACGTTCCTATGCCTTTGCCCTGTATTACATTTGATCGGCTCAATTGGCTTCCTGAAATCTATGAAACGTTAGGAAGGATGGTCTTCCGTGATGGTTCCTCCCGAATTTTGAGGTAATGTGCTCTGTGCTATCCCGCCCGCTCGTTCAACTATTATTCTCGTCTAAGTCTTAATACTAACTTTCCCTCAGTGTTGGAACACGCAACATTCACAACGATTCCGAAAAGAAACCGCATCTGATCCTTCTCAACATCGCACCTTAAGCTCTCACTAGTATTCTAATCTAGAATTCTTTTAAACCTTTTCACTCTCATTTCTTAGATCATCTGGAATCTCACTCACTTCCTTTCCGATGGCCAGGTACGGCTTTCGGCGTTGAAGGTCTACTGGCGATATACTTTTCTTCTATATTATATGTTTCGCGCGGTGTTACGGAATACGCACGACTTGCTTGTGGCGCTGCGACATATCCAAGACATTGACCGGCTATGTCCACTCGTCAACAGTTCTCCAGGCTCCCCTCCTTCTCATTGCTTACTTATATCGTCTAGTTTTTTTTTCAAATCGCTCAATATCGCGCTGCTGTGACGGGCGAATTCTTCTTTCTTTCTGTCGACAATTAGTGGCTGTTTCCTTTCAGGGTTCTCGATTATACTCCTACTTCTACTTCCTACTTTTCATTAATGATCTTTTCAGCTTCACATCTACTCTATCCACTCATTTCAATCTGATCCCTCTGTACTCTAGAATTGCCCTCCTCGTCTAATCTTACTCTGATTCCTTTCTCCAATTGATAGAATATCGGTGGGTGTCTCAATCTTGTGAAATTAAAATTCTTTTAAAAACCCAACTTCTTCAACAAATCTCCCTCTCCAAACACCCAATCCTAACATTTCCTATCTCTTTCGACCGGGTTCTCTCGTCTCTTCTAGTTTAACAATATAAATATTCCTTGGCCTTAACAAAACAAAAAATATTAGTCTGGAAACACTCACATCATGATGGTGCTAGAGGCAGCCCAAGAAATTGGGATTCTGTTTAGCGGACTGCAGACTTTTTTTCCTCTATACTCAGTTACTCCGCTCATACAAAGCCTCATTTGCCTGTTATGAGTTAACACTTCTCTATCTTGGACTCAGTTTTCCACCGCCTTTTGGACAGTCGAGTCAAGGCAAAAGGACTTATAAAACTTTCCTTACTTGACACTTCTATCTTTGCGGCGCATTGTTGGTTCTTTCTTTTCTATTAGTACCGCAGCGGCAGGTGCTCGAGGCAACTATCTAATCTGCGTGTAACCACCCCCTTTACAAATGCTGCTGCTGGTTCTTGACGCCATGACTCTTGTGTTGATATTTCAGAACTCCAGGCTAGTCGTTCGCGGTCTTCCTTCTTTCTCTCCACCTCTTTCTAGGATCTCTACTTCCACATCTTCTGTGTTTCTCGCTAACCTTAATCTTCCTCACTTCAAGCCTGCGTTTTGCTCATCTCGTTAGTTCGGCTTCTGAGCGTGCACACCCTCCTTGAATAGGCTCTGCCCGTGAGTGGTTAGACAGTGTTAAAAAAAAAAAAATCTCCAAAACATTGGCAATACATAATATATTACTCCTTTAAGATAAGAATAGATTATCATTCAATACTCAAATTCAAAAATTCGCAAATTGATTGTAAAACATTACAGCTTCAACTAGTATCTGCGATGAGCCTGTTTACTTTTTGCCGACAGGTGTTTACATTCCCATCTACACTAAACTACGCTCGCTCATCGACTATGATAAGGGGCGCCTGATAAATATTTGCTTAGCAAGCACTGACGATAATTGGAAACCTTGGACCCATTTTTCATCCACACACACGAAATAGGATTCTCTTCTTCTGATACGAGCATCTCCATGTTTTCGATAAGAACCCTCATCTCCTCTTTAACATCTTGCAAATTTGAATTATCTCTGATACTCTGTTGCCTCTCTCTCCGTTATTTCGGTCAGTTTCTTGTGTGATTCTTGAAGTGTGAGAATGTCATGCAAATTGTGCCATAAACCTTATCACAGTTCATAACATATCCAAATCCGCTCTCATCTTCAGTAGTTTATTTTCTGAAAAGCCACCTTCGTCACTATCAGTGCTGTTGCCGGGTTGACTGATAGGCCGCTTCCACTTCTTGTGAATCTTTTTTTTGTCACCACAAGCAGGCTCCTCAGTAATATCACTATCTGAAAGCATTTTAGAATATGTTCACCGTCGGAGATGCACATCTTCTTGTACGTAATGTGTCAGCAGGCTTAGAAATCCTTATTTACCTTTTATCTTAAGGATTTTAATAATTATTAACATCTAAATTTGACCACTAATAAATAATTATTCTACCTATTATAATTGGTAGATTAATTATGTATTAGAGGTAAGACTTAGGTATCTATATATTGGTACATCCCTAATATATTACTATATTATAATATTCATATATTAATATATATATATACTATTATAAATGGTGTATATATACATATATAATATATATATGATATACATACCTATAGAATACAAATATGATATATATATATATTAACATAATATATATATTTATCATATATTTATAAAATATAATATATATATATTTGTGGCCAGTCTGCTGCAGCAGGCTGCTTGCACCACTCATAAATCCTAAGCAGCCTTCTGCGAGGAAATGCCACTATTTTTCACCACCTCTACATCTACATGCGATTCATCTGTTATTGAAGGTGGTAATTCAAATCATGAATATAACCCTTTCAAATTGTGTGACCATGACCACCTATCAACCATCAACGTCAAGTTTCTTCTGTGGGTCTTACCCTGTTTGGTCATCCCATGTAACGACTTACTTACTCTCACTCCATTCCACTCTAATCTGGCCAGCGTGTGACCAATGCGATGTTAAGAGTCTCAGGAATGTCAAAGCCTTCTCAGTGACCCTTAAATTGTGGCACACTAGCTCTCAACTGACCAGCTACTCGTTCCTACTACCTGAACATCCTTCAAGGTTCGGACCAGCGGAGTTTTCGTGCTATTTTCACTGGGAGTAGCGTTCTGTTGTGCAGGAGGCTGCTCAGCACATTCTATAAATCCAAAGCAGCTATCAGGGAGAAATCCCATTTATCATCTGACACATGCTTACATCGCTCAACACATAAATATTCATAGTTAATTGAAGGGTTATTCAAGCATCAGACATTACGCCCTTCAAATTGGCTGACCACGGATGACATAATGAACACCTATGATCAACCTATCAAATCAAGTTCTCTTCTGCTTCAGTCTCTACCCTTTTGGTCTCCTGCAACGCCCCTTACCTACTTCTTCCACTACTTCCAACGCAAGCTTCTGCAGGTAGTGTCGTGACCAACTAGACTCAAAAAGTACACGAGTGTTCAAAGCCCCTTCTCAGTGACCTATAATTCGACTACACCACCATAAAGCTCAACTGACACGTCTACTCTTTTCACTCTACTACACCATATCACTTATCATAGGCTTCCGAGAGGAGCTGTCCGATGCATCATTCACTGGCATTATGTTCTGTGCGTCCTGCTTGTAGAGGCTCTGCCTAGCACCACTTACTGTAATCTACAGCAGCTTTCAGGAAGAAACGCCTTTACTCGTGCACCAATACATTCATACTCATTCCAAACTATATTCCAAATCTGTTATCTAAAGGCTGTTAATTATCAAGATCCTGAATTAACCCCTTCTAAATGGTGACCACCTGAAGTACCATGCAGCAACCTATCAACCATCAAAACAAGTTCTTCGTGAGGTGCTATTCTTTCAGTCATCCTGTAACGCGGTGTACACGAACTTCCCTACCTACTTCCAACTTCAAGCTTCTCGGCTTACTCACGAGGAACCGTAAGCATTTACAGAAGTCGCTTGACCTTACTCAGTACTTCTAATAATGTGGCACACCTAGCTCTCACCTGACAGCTACTCGTTCTTTACTTACCAACATCTCAAGTTCG
>JABUQX010097586.1:20000-21711 GCA_015478945.1 Trachelipus rathkii | reverse complement strand
TATTACTTCCGGTATGGGCCTCAGAAAAGTGTGAAACTTGCAAGATATAATTTTTAAGTTTGTATTCAGGTGTTAAAAATCTAGCAGTCAAACTATAAAATGACTCGTTAGTGTGCTGGCATGTCCAACCATCGGTAGTTAAACTAATGAAATTAACTTGATCTAATTCATACTTTACTTTAGCCTTTATTGTTTCATACATTAGAGGAATAACTTTAGTGGAGAAATGAGTCCGACAAGGTACTTTATATTTTGGGGCTAGATGCTTTAAAAGCCGCTTAAATCCTTTATCATCCACAACAGAATATGGCTGCAGATCTAAACATATCATTTCACCAATAAGACGGGTAATACTCTTAGCCTTAGGATGATCATGTTGCCACACTTCTTTTCTTGTCCAAATTTCTTGTAAAGATGCCTGAATATAAATTAGTTTCACATAATTAGTTCTTAAAAATTAAAATGTATTCAAAAAAATTATTAATTTAACCTAGGAAAATGAAAGCAACATTGATTTAAAAGTAATCGCATTGTTGTTTAATATCAATAAATAAACTATAAAGTAGTAAAAGTTTTTAGTTACATAACTTACATTTGTTTTCTTTTTCTTTTTTATATATTTATTAATATAATATGAATATTTTCAACATAACAACTCTACCTATTTTATTCATAATAAACCAAAATTTACCTGTCTCGATGTTTCTGGTGCAGACATATTTGAGCTTTCCCCTATGGGTCTGCTGTTTCCGCTTGGTTCGGGATCATCGCATTTTTCTACTTCTTGTGCTACTTTTGTTGTGCAAAAATCTGTTAAATACTTTTGATTTTCAACTGCTTCGTTTGAGGATTTAGCATTGGAGATCATGAATTTCATTTTATTGTGAACGGCATTATGCACCCCTTTGAGATGGTTTAGAAGATTTGTTGTTGTCATTTTGTGAGGTACTTTACTTCCTCTGGACAAATTCTTCTTGCATAGTATGCACACTGCTTTGCTAATATCATCATCTTTCACCTTAAAATAGTCCCATATAGGATTCGAAGTTTTAGGCATTATACTTTTTTAATTTTGTTATATTTATATCAAATCTGGAACAGCAATATATTAATAAGGATATAATTAAGAATAAGAAAATAATATAGAGTAGCATTACATACGTTTTAAAGTCTTATTTATAAGTATAAAAAAAATATGAATCAAGAAGAAATTAAAAATCGCAACCAAATTATTTTAACTTACATACGTTTTAAAGTTTTATTTATAAGTGTAAAAAAAATATGAATCAAGAAGAAATTAACAATCTCAACCAAATTATTTTAACTTACATACGTTTTAAAGTCTTATTTATAAGTATAAAAAAATATGAATCAAGAAGAAATTAAAAATCGCAACCAAATTATCTTAACTTATTTAATGAGGGAAAAAAATTGCGATTGGAGTGGGGCGAGCAGATAGATTACATATAAATAGGGCAGTTTTAAAGTCCTATTTATAAGTATAAAAAAAAGAAAAAAAAATCAAAGTATTTAAAAAAACTTCACAGCAGTTAATGGTACTTTTAACTTATTATAAAAAAATATTAAATGCAGGCTCATATTTCTTGTCAGATACCAAAATCAAATCAAAAATAAAAATTAATCCTATAATACCGATCCGGGCTATCTTTTCTTTCCTGTAAAATTTTGCCCTTTTTAAATTTCATAAATA
>JABUQX010097586.1:0-15000 GCA_015478945.1 Trachelipus rathkii | reverse complement strand
GAATCAAAATTTTCCCGCTCACTTTCTACACCAGTTCATCTTTTGCTCTTCTCTCCCTCTCCACCGCCCCTCTTTGCTCCACTCTAACCCTTCTATATTCCTCCCAGCTTTCCTCTCTCCTACTTCCCAACCATTTCACATACGCCTCCTTTTTCCTTTTCACCACCTCCTTCACCTCCTTACTCCACCATCACTCCCTTTCCTTTTGCTTGCACCCACCCCTTTTTACTCCACATACCCTTCTAGCCTCTTCACATACCGCCTCTTTAAATCTCATCCACTCCCCTTCCACCTCCCCAATTCCCGTCCCTCTCACGTCTCTCCACCTATCCTCCATACCTCTCCTGAACTGCCTCTTACACACTGTCTCCTCCAATTTTTCTACCTTTATCACTTCTACTCTCCTCTTTTCTCCCCTTTATATATATATATACTATATATATATATTATATTATATATATAAGATATATATATATATATATATATATATATATATATTATATTATATTATATATATATATATATATTAATTACTATTATATATTATATATATATATATATTATATATATATATATATATATAATATATATATATATATATATATATATTATATAACAGATATATATATATATAGTATATATATATATATTTATATATATATTATATATATATATATATATATTATATATTATATTATACAATTATATATATATATATATATATTATATATATATATATATATATATATATATATATATATATATATATATATAATATATATATATATATATATATATATATATATATATATATATATATAGATTATATAATATATATTATATATGTATATATATATATATATATATATATATATATATATATATATATAATATATATATATATATATATATATATATAATATATTATATATATAGAGTATATATATAATATATATATGTATATATAATATATATATATTATATATATATAAAAAAAAAATATAATATATTAATATATATAATATAAGTTATATATATATATATATATATATATATATTATACGGTCATAATATAAGTATATATATATAGATAGTATATATATATATATATATATATATATTAAATATATATATAATAGATATATATATTATATATATATATATATATATATATATATACGCATTATATATAATAATATATATATATATTATATATATATATATAATATATATATATATAATATATATATATATATATATATATATATATATATAATATAGTATATATATATATATAGTGAATGTGTGTGAGTTGATGTTGGAAGAAGAAAAATGTATTTTGGGGATGAGGTAATTAGTAAGGAGGAAGTAATTAATGGGTAGAGTGAGAAAGATGAAGAATGGTAAAACCGCAGCCTTAGATGAAATGATGGTGAAATGATCAAGAATTGAGACGAGATTTTGATTGAATTTATTTGTAATTTGTGTAAGAAAGCTTTAATGGAAGGTATAGTTCCGAGGGATTGGAGGAGAGTAGTAATATTACCTTTATATGAGGGTAAGGTGGATAAGGAGAACGGTAGGAATTATATTGGAATTAATTTATTGAGTGATGTAGGAAAATAAATGGTGGTATTTTTTTTTTTTTTTTTTTTCGTCGAGTGATTGAGAGACAGATGCTGAAGAACAAAGTGCATTTATTTAGAAGTGGTAGATGATGTGTGGATCAAACTTTTACATTGAAACATTTTACATTCAGGTTTATGGATATGCAACAGGCGTATGATAAGATTAATAGTAAAGCTGTGTGGAAGGTGTTAGTGATTTCTGGTGTTGGTGATAGGCTTCTGAATGGAATAAAAAGCATGTCTAACGATAATGAAGCGTGTTTAAGAATAAATGGAATTGAAAGCTATTAGTTTAATATTAATAGCGGAGTGAGACAGGGATGTGTTATGTCTCCTTGATTATTCAATTTGTATATGCATGGGTATGATAAATTAGAGTAGGAGTTGCCAGGAGAAGGTATTAGAATGATGGAGAATGGAAAAGAGTGATGGGTTCCTTGCTTATTAAATGCGGATAATTTGGCCTTGTGTGACGAATCTGAAAGAGTTTTAGAGGATTGGTAGAGGGGTTTGACAGGGTGTGTAAAAAGGAGGAGTTTGAAAGTAAATGTAATAAGAGTAAGGTTAAGGTAGTGAGCGAGGGGAGCCCTCGGTGTGAAGCTATTTTAGATCTTAGATATTGATCAACTGGAACTGGTCTCTGAGTTTAAATATTTAAGATATATGTTCAATGAAAAGGAACGGATGATGCAGAGTGTAGTAGGAAAGTTGGAAGGGAGGAAGGGCGGGGACCAAGGAAGCGGGGAGGAAAGGGACGAAAGGTAGGCACCAGCGGCGGCGAGCGAGGGCCGCGGCCGAACAGGGGGAAGGGAGAGAGTGAAACGGGGGAGAGAATAAGAAGAGAGAGCGAAGGGACGCCAGAGGACAGGCGGAGGGGGGAGGCGGAGAAGAAGAGAAAAGAGAAAGAAGAGAGAGAAGAGGGAGTAAGCAAAGAGAAGGAGGAAAGGAGAGAAGAAACGAGGCGGAGAGGAGAGGGGGGCAGAAGGAAAGAGAGAAGGAGAAGGGGGGGGGAAGCGGAGAAGAGGGGAGGGGGGCGAGAAAGGTAACCGGCGGCGGAGACCGAAGAAAAAAGGAGAGGGAGGCAGGAAAGAAGCAGGGAAGAAGGGAAGGGGAAGGGGCAGAGACGAGAAGAAGGCGGGCATGAAAGAGGAGGGAAGGGGGGGGGGCGGGGGAGGGGGGACCGAGCCGAGGCGAGGACCACAGGAGGAGCCTCACAGCGCGGAAACCAGAGGGGGAGGGGAGAACCGGACAAGTGCGCAAGGAAGAGTAGAAAAGAACGGGAAAGGGAGAGGGCGGGCGGGCGACGGCACCAGGGGCGGCGCCAACGGGCGGCTGCCGGGGGAGGCGAGGGGGAAAGGGGGGGAGAGAATAGAGAGAGAGGAGAGAGAGAGAGGAAGAGAGAGAGAAGAAGAGAGAGAGAGAGAGAAGATAAGAGAGAGAAGAGAGAGAGAGTGAGGAAGGGAGAGAGAGAGAGAGGAAGAGAGAGAGAGAGAGAGAGAGAGAGAGAGAGAGAGATAGAGAGAGAGATAGATAGAGATAGAGAGAGAGAGAGGAGAGAGAGAGAGAGAGAGAAGAGAGAGTAGACAGAGAGATGAGAGTGAGAGAGAGAGAGAGATAGAGAGAGAGAGAGAGAGAGAGTAGAGAGAAGAGAGAGAGAGAGAGAGAGAGAATAGGAGAGAGAGAGAGAAGAGAGAAGGAAGGAAAGGAAAGGACGGAAAACGGAAAAAGTGAAAAAACGCGAAAACACGGGTGGCGGGGAAAAACGGAGCGGAAAAGGGCGGCGGTGCGAGAAGAGGAGGCGAGGGGGCAGCGAAGGCGGCGAAAAAGCGCGGGGGCGAGGGAGGAGAAAGAAGGAACCGCGAAACGAAGGAGAACAGGAAAAAGAGAAAGGCACGAAAAGCAAAGGAAAACAACACGCGAAGAGAAAAAAGGAAGACAAAACACAAAACACCACAGCAGAGCAAGCACGAGCACAGCCGGCCACGGGAAAAGAACGAAGAGAGAAGGAGAGGAGAAGGAGAAGGAGAGGAGAAGGAGGAGGAGGATGAGGAGGAGGAGGAGGAGGAGGAGGAGGAGGAATGACACGGAGGAGGAGGGGGAGGAGGCGGAGAGGATTTGAAAAAGGATGAAAAGGATAAGGGAGGAGGAGGAGGAGGAGGAGGAGAAGGAGGAGGAGAAGGAGGATGAGGAGGAGGAGGAGAAGAAGGGATGAGGGATGAGAGGAGGAGGAGGAGGAGGAGAGCGAACAAGCAGGAAAGAAAGCGAACAAAGAGGAAGAAGGCAAGGAAAGAAAGAAGAGGCGCGAGCCCGCAAAACCGAAGAGGGAGGCGGCGGGACGAACCAGGGGCCGGGCGCCGAACCTAAGGGCGGGCGAAAGGGAAAGAGGCGCGAGAGGGAAACGAGGCGGGCGGGGACAACAAGAGGAGAGAGGACGAAACAACCGGACAAAAGGAGGGGTGCGAAAGCACAAAGAACCGAAGAGAGAGAGAGAGAGAGGAGAGATAGAGAGTAGAGAGAGGGTTGTGGGCGAGGAGAGAGAGAGAGAAAAGAGAGAGAGAGAGAGGAGAGAGAGAGAGAGAGAGAGAGAGAGAGAGAGAGAGAGAGAGAGAGAGAGAGAGAGAGAGAGAGAGAGAGAGAGAGAGAGAGAGAGAGAGAGAGAGAGAGAGAGAGATGATTTTCTCTAATGTTGTGGGTTTGTAGGTTGTGAGTGTATATATATATAATATATATATATATATATATATATATATATATATATATATATATATTATATATAATATTATATTTATATGTTATATATATATATATATAGTTTTCTTTTTTTTTTTTTTTTTTACAGTTGTCACCACCACTCACGGGCAGAGCCCTATTCAAGGGGATGTTGCACCCCTCAGAAGTACACAACTAACGCAAATTACGCATATGAGCACCGACGCAGGCTTGAAGTGAGGGAAATTAAATTCAGCAGGAAACACAGAAGATGGAAGAGAATTCCACAGAACAGAGGTGGCTGGAAAGAAGGAAGCACCGCAGCGAATGAACCTGGAGTTACCAATGTCAATCAACACAAAACTCATGTGCGGACACAGCACCCCTTGTGCTTACGAGGACGTCGTAAAGGTGGAGGTACGCGCGAGTGACAAGTTCCCTAGAGCACCTTGCCGCTGCCGTACCTATAGAAAAGAGAAAAGCACCAACATCGCGCCGCAAGATAGAGGTCAAGATGAAAGTGGAAAGTACGAAACAGTTTATAAGCCTTTTGGCCTTTGACCCGCCCCCATCCAAAGCCGGGTAAAACAAGAGCCCCCCCCCCCAGATATGAGGCATAGTACTTCCATACAAGGGCGATAGCCCTTTAAGCTGAAGCACCTCAGAATGAGGATCAAAATTCTCGCAGACTAAACATAACCCCCAGTTTCTTGAGGCGCGCCCTAGCAACCAATTGTGATGTAGGCTTCAAGACATTTTTTTGTTTATGTTAAGGCCAAGGATGTTTAGATTGTCAAATGGAGTTACCATGCAAATCGTCAAAGAGCCATTTCTGATAAACCGGAAGGAGCTTACACTTTTGTAGAAGTAGTTTTAGAAGCTCGCGGCAAAAAATGGTTGAGATGGATTAACGACTCACAATCCATCCAGATCAGCGGAAATAGAATCGAAAAGGTTAAGACGAGAGGCAATTCTAGAAGTAAAAAGAGGAGCAGAATTGAAAATGAGTTGAAGAATGAAGGTTCGAGTCATCGGCATACGAGTGGATGATTAGATGTGCAGGTGAGAAATTCATTAATAAAAAGTAAGAATAAAGTAGGGGATAAGACAGAAACCCTGAGGAGCTACCCACAATTAACAGAAAAAGAAGAACGAAGTCGCCCCGTCAACAACAAACCGACATTGAGCATTTGAGAGAAAAACTAGACATAGTAAGCAAAGTGAAGAGTAAAACCAAAGGAAGGCGAGCTTGAGAGCCAGTGACGCGTGCCATACCGGTCAAATGCTTTGGATATGTCAAGCGCCCACCCGCAAGTCTCCCCGTAGTTCCTAAGGCGGAAAACCATAAATCAGTAAGAGAGGAAAGTATATCGCCAGATAGACTCGAGCGCCGAAAGCCATTACTGGCATCGCGAAAGAAGGAATAGATTCCAATGATCTAAGAATGAGAGTGGGCGAGAAGGGTTCAAGATCTTAGATAGAATACAAGTGAGAGCTATAGGGGCGATAGTTAGAAGGATCAGAGCGGCTACCGTTTTTCGGAAGCGCGTTGGACATGTGCCTGCTCAGACACTTGAGGAAAGTGTAGTATGACGACATAAAGAATAAAGTTGAACGAAGGGGCGGTCAGCCACGGAAGCACACTCCCTCAAAACTCGGGAGGAATGCCATCCGGCCACCCGCCTTCCTAACGTTCGTAGATTCAGGAAGCCCATGCACCCGATCGTATGTAATCACAGGCAAAGCATAGGGAACACACTGAGAGGAAAAGGAGAAGGAAGAGAAATGCTAGAATCGTCTAGGGTTGAGTTAGAGAAAAATAGAGGCCGAAGAGATTGCCTTTTCAGTTGAGAATTAGCAAACAGAACCATCAGAGCGAATAAGAGGAGAAAGACAGATTTACAGAAAGTGTTAGAGGATGTTTTTGGCAACGAGGCCGAAGATTGTCAGTAGGAAACAAGGAGGTTAGCGCACTTCGTTTGATGAAAGCCCGCTTGGCTCGTCGAAGGTTATCCCTGCAAACGATTTCAAGCAGAATGAAAATTAGCAAGAGTGATAGGAGAACGAGAATTTTTCCACTCCCGATACGCACTGTCTCTAGCCTGAATGGCCAGAGAACAAGCACGATCGAACCATAGATATATATATATATATATATATATATATATATATATATATATATAAATATATATATATATATTTATATATATATATATATAATATATATATAGATATATATATATATATATATATATTAATATATATATTTATATATATATAATATATAGTATATATATATAATATATATATATATATATTATATATATATATATATATATATATATCGAAACATATATATATATATATCAAATATATATATATATATATTTAAAGGGCCATCGCTAGGTACACCTGTGACTAAGTTAACCAAAGTCAAGTAGATTTTGATCAGGAAGCATGAGAGTCTGTTTTTTGGGTCCTCTGCGAACGATCTATATATCAGGAATGGGGGTATAATGTGGAGAAGGATCATAAACCTGTTCGTTCACTCACCACATTTAAGTCATTCACAAATTAATTAAGTGATTCTTGAACGTCTCGATCACAACAGTTGATGACCGATTCCGTTTTCTTGAATTTCTTATTAATCGGAAGACTGCTTATTGGCTCATCTCACTGTTGGGAAGATGTGTTTTGAATTCATTATCAACTGCTCTATGTGATGATTCACAAAGTCTGGGGAGTTAAATGATAACCTAATTCACCGACATTGATGTGATCACCTGTAATTGAAATATTTTTTGCAGTTGTCACCACCACTCACGGCAGAGACCCTATTCAAGGAGTGTGTGTTGAACGCCTCAAAAATCCATCTAACTAAAGCAATGACAAAAATGATTATTGAATTAATACTAATAATAATAATACCACAATAATAATAAACAATAATATTTATAATAATACACACACACACACACACACACACACACACACAAAAATAAGATTAATAAAAACAATAATAATAATAATAATAATAATAATAATAATAATAATAATAATAATAATAATAATAATAATAATAATAATAATAATAATAATAATAATAATAATAAAAATATAATACAATTTTAATTATATTGTTGTGATATAATACATAAATTAATGCAATACAATTTCTGAAAGGGAGCTACTAATTGCAACACAATGTTGTGTCCTTTGAGCCCCAAAATAATATAGGTGTGATTAAATTTACGTAATTAATGTAATCTCAAAACCAATTTTGATACAATTAGAATACATAATAATAATAATATTTACAAATATAGTCTGGACAAGTTTAACAATGATTAAAATAATAACTGTTAAAAATATCAATAATAATAACATTAATAATAATAATAAAAATAAACACACAATAATAATAATAATAATAATAATAATAATAATAATAATAATAATAATAATAATAATAATAATAATATAATAATAATAATAATAATAATAATAATAATAATAATAATAATAATAATAATAATAATAATAATAATAATAATAATAATAAATAATAATAATAATAATAATAATAATAATATAAGAATAGCAGTTACAATTTTTATCCTTTAATAACAGAGATACAAATATAATAGATATTATTACAATTACAAAATGGCAATAAATCATGTAAATTAGGATTCAATTTCACTTCTATCTGAAATGGGGCTACTGATTGCAACACAGTGTTGTGCCCTTTGAGCCCCGAATGCAATACATATTAATACATATACATTTTGAGCATCAACTACGCAGATGCCTCTTCCTTTCTAATAGTAACAATATTTGTATTAATTAAATGTACAATAAAATATTAGTAATTAGAATAATGTGAATAATACCTAGTGACTATATCACAGTCAATGAAATAGCTATAAGTTTTATCCTAACACAATAATTATATTAATACAAATAATAATAATAATAATAATAATAATAATAATAATAATAATAATAATAATAATAATAATAATAATAATAATAATAATAATAATAATAATAATAATAATAATAATAATAATTATAATATTTATATATATATATATATATATATATATATATATATATATATATATATATATATATATATATATATATATATATATATAAAAGAAAAAAAGTATATATATATATATATATATTTATATATATATATATATATATATATATATATATATATATATATATATATATATATATATATATATATATATATATATATATATATATAAAACAGATAGATGCAGATACATCACAGCGACGTTAATGTTCGTCGCACTCGTCACATCACACATACGTCGTATATGTGACATTGCTGTTATATCTTATGTGATATACGCTTTTTCGTTCCAAATGTAACGTATTTGCGACGTTTCATTGTGACTTATAAATGTTTCCGCGACACTGCCAGGCGTACGATATCTTTTTAAAAATAAATAACGCCCTGTCTTTTTAATGCAAATTTCCGTATAATCTTTCATAATCTTTTTCATTTTATGTTTGATGTTTATAAGTCATTTTATACATTATTTTCTACAGAAATTGTATTATGTAATTTAATTTTATTTTTTTCAAATGTCGTACATTAAAGGACACTCATAAATATAATTAATTATGTCTCCAGTCACGGTATGATCTCGCGAAAGCGAGTTTGTAGTGACTCTGCCGGTGTTATTTCAATTATTTTGTTGTAAATTAGTTAATTATGTGTTTCTGTTTATTATGTCTTTCACGGAAATATCTATTGGTAATAGTTGAGTTTAACAGATTCTTAAAAAATCCATTTTTTAGGAAAATCAATCGATTTGTTGTTATACCTATGATAACCGTTGTAAAATTTAAAAGAGAAAAACAGTTAAATTTAAAATATATTATATATATATATATATATATATATATATATATATATATATATATATATATATATATATATATATATATATATATATATATATATATATATATATATATATATATATATATATATATATATAATAATAATAATAATAATAATAATAATAATAATAATAATAATAATAATAATAATAATAATAATAATAATAATAATAATAATAATAATAATAATAATAATAATAATAATAATAATAATAATAATAATAACAAGAAACGAATTTAGCATGTGTTGTCACAAAGTAAATAAATTGTTTTTGGCAGCACTACAACAAGAAGAAGCCTATGACGAATTAAGCCATGCTTAAACCGCCACTAATGATATCTAACGTTTTCGAGAGAAAATAAAACTAACAATTTTATTTAATAAAAGTGAAAAGGAAACTTGATTTGCAATTAAAGACCTTCATAACAAATCATAATTATTTATTTAAAACTATGTAACCTGTAATAACTTATTATATATATATATATATATATATATATATATATATATAAATAGAGAAAGAGAGTCGTGTGTATATATATAGTATATAGTTTATATATATATATATATATATAAATATATATATATATATATATATATATATATATATATATATATATATATATATATATATATATATATATATATATATATATATATATATATATATATATATATATATATATATATAAAAAATATATAAAATATATATTTATATATATATATATATATATATATATATATATATATATATATATATATATATATATATATATATATATATATATATATATATATATATATATATATAATATATATATATAAATATATATATATATATATATATATATACAAAGCTACATCAAATAGATGTCCTAAAACTACGTCGATACAACGTTACCGTGTAACGTTGCAGGGATGTCGTAAGAGTACGTAAATACTACGTTACCATAGGACGTCGCATTGATGTCGCATGTTACGTCGCTGAGAGCTGACATTTCCACATCCCAGGGACGTAATTATTATGTTACTAATACGATGTCGCACATCGCAAAGGGACGTAAAAGCGACGTCGCTTTTACGTTAGTGTGCTATATGTCGTTTGCACTAGTTAGAATATATAATAACGATAGGGTTAACGATTATAACCTTTTACGATATAACGATGCTTAACGACCAACACAGGACCTCCGTGAATATCTAGGACTATTTAAACTTTTAACAAAGTATTTTAACAAACGATTTTTAAAGGTTGCTTTCATAGCAGCAGCTACAACAAAAGTGATAGTGAAAATTATGGCAACCTCGCCAAGTCAAGCTACCTTTAACCTCCAGGAACATTTGACCTCTTTTTGTTGCCAGAATTTCTAGCGACTAGTAATAATTTTATTATCTTCCCCGGGGGGGATGGCGTCTGGCCTCTTTAGGGCAGATACCAGCATATTTACAAATAGAAAACTATAGATATCGATTATCTATTCAGATTCTTCGGAGGAATCATAAACAAGAAAATGTTTCCTAGCGGCTTCTGCCGCCCTCCGCACAGGTCGACTATTCACAGGTGTGGAAGGTCCAGCAGCATCTATCACAGACGAAGAAGGGGGATTAACTCCTCTAGGTATATCGACAGAAGAAGAAGTTGCCTGAGGGGCTGGGGCGTCGTTCATATTTGACGTTGATCCACTGTGAGTCAAAGAAAGTTCCAAAGGATATAGATACTTCACAGGGTATAAATTGATCGCTCCTCCTGGAGTTCTGACATGAACAGATCTGACTTTGTTGTCATCTCCGAACATGAGATCCTCGACTATCCCCATTTGCCAGTAAGGACGCTCCTTTACTGGACTCTTAATCAAGACTACATCATTTTTCTTGATTAAATTAACCCATTTCGTCTGATAGAGATCTCTACCAATCTCTCTCAGACTCAACATATATTCGTTGTACCATCGGGTACGGAAATCTTCAAATTTCACAGATGAATATTTAAGAGATTTCATAAGCTCTCTCGGAGCCACGGAAGAATCCCAGAACTGACTATCTGATCCATCTCCCGGTAGAACCATGGCGGTTTTTGCTAACGGTTTCAGGAAGTCGTTAGGAGTGAGTGGCAAAATATCATTTGCGCTTGAAGTATAGGTCAAAGGACGCGAATTTATTGCATCAGCAATATCAGACAAAATTGTCACAAAATCAAAATAATTTAAAGAAGAACGACCGATTGTCTTGAATAGACAATCTTTTACCACTCTTATCAAACGTTCCCACATACTTCCAGTCCACGGACTATATAAAGGAATACGTTTGTGAACAATTTGATTTCTCCTTAGAAACTCACTTCCATTTTCTGATACCAGAAAAGTTTCTATAAAATCTGTACCCTGACTAAATGAACGAGCGTTATCGCTGTATACACAATCAGGAACTCCAAAACGATTTACAAATCTCTGGAATGACTGTATGAAAGATTTAGATGACATATCATCAACAAGATCCAAATAAATCGCACGAATATTCAAACAAGTGTAGATTATGATAAACATTTTCTGGGCAGGACTAGAGCCCTTTACTTTTACCCACCAATGCTTTGTGTAGTCAATTCCTACGTGCTTAAATGGTCTGAATAAATTTACTTGGGCCTTTGAAAAATTAGTGAAGCGCGGGTACTTGTATGCAAAATTATTATTTCTTGCAGATTATACACTTTTGCAAGACGTTTTTAATAGAGGTACGAGCAGATGTGATCCAGAATCCTTGTAGACGAATATTTGTAAGGGTAGCCTGGATGCCCAGATGCTTGCATCTTAAATGAGCATCTCTGATTATCAACTTGGTTAAATGATGGCTTTTTGCCAATAAAATGGGATTCATCACATCATATTCATAATAATTACATCTAGACAGACGTCCTTTACTCCTGACGAGATTATTTTCGTCTAGGAACAAGTCCAAATTATTGACCAAATCCGGGACTTGGCCATTAAAAGATGAATTGTTTTTCACCTCTTCTGAAAATTTTAAGTTCTTTTGCAAAAGATTCTCTTTGCATTGTCCTCAGACAATAAAGACGAGCTTTCACATCATGATTATCAGACACACCTCTGTTCACTGTACCAAATTGAAATAACAGAGAGACTATTCGATAGACTTTGTGTAAAGTAGAATATCTTGATATATCTAGCACAGGAGGTTCTTTATCACCTTGAATAACAGCATATACAGGCGATGCTGTTTCTATCTCAGTTGAAGGCCAATAAACTTTATTCAGAGCTAGCCATTTTGGTCCATTTGTCCAGAAGGACAAGTTCTTTTGAAATTCTTTAAAAGATATTCCTCTTGTCAGAAGATCCGCAGGATTATCTTCAGTTCTAACGTACAGGAAGTTTGGACTCAAAGAATATTTTTCTTTAAGTTCTGAACTCATTGTATGAATATTTTGTACGCGATTTTTTACAAATACTTGTTTGGTCTTCATACCTTTGTTATGAATCCAATGGAGGGTTATCTGGGAATCAAAAAAAATATTCAGTTCTTTAAACTTAACTCCAGATAAACTACTTAGTACTTGAGGCAGACATTTTAATGCCAGAAATACTGATAAAAGTTCCAAACATGGAAGAGTTCTCCCTTTTGCGGGTGCTACTTTGCCCTTTGCCCATAGCATTTTAGGACCTTCAGATTCGGACGAAACATAAACAACAAATCCGTACGCTACAGAACTTGCATCACAGAATATATAAATTATATTGGAGTCGTTAACTTCCAATGATGATCTTTTAAAAGAAATCTCTTTCAAAGAGTGAAGATCCTTACTCAACTTCTTCCATTGATCTCTAATCTCAGGAGAGACCATGTCATCCCACCCCATTTCCACCTCCCAAGTTTTCTTCATAAGAAGACGACCTCTTACGGTAACAGGAAGGTATAAAGAAAGGGGGTCAAAAATCTTAGAAATTTCAGACAGAAGTTCTCTTTTTGTAGAGACTTCTCCAAGAACAAAGTCACTTAAGCTCAGAGTGTCCAGACTTGTGTTGTATAGATATCCCAACACCCTTTCCTCATCACACTGATGAGAAACAATTTTACCCTCCTCTTCAAACAATTTCTTGAGTTCAGGACAATTTGTGTTCCATGAACATAAGTTAAAACCTCCTTCGCTCATGCGCGAAGTGGCCTTTCGATAAATATCTCTCAGTTCCTCAACAGATGAGGAGGAATATATAAAATTGTCAACATAAAGATTATTTTGAAGGAGAGAGGTACACAGATCGTCTGGGTACTTCTTAGCATGATGCTGAATCACAGCACCTAATATGTAGGGACTGACTGCTAAGCCAAAGATTATAGTGGAGTAGCGATAAGTAATTAACTTACCATCTTCCTCCCAAAAAAAACAAAACCGATTTCGGTCCTCTTCTAGTTTAAGTCGGATTTGCAGAAAAGCTTTCGATATGTCAGACAGGACTATATATTTGTTCGTTCTGAAAGCGATTAATAATTTGAAAAGGGAGGCGATTAAGTCCACCCCTGGATAAGAAGCCTGGTTCAAAGACGGACTGTCTCCTATCTTCAAACTACAATTAAATACAGGTCTGATTTTTGTCGTGATCTGTAGAGCCTGTTTTATAACTGGTCTGTGAGGAATCCAGATGAATTTGTGGAAATCTTTTGGCTCTACTTCCACAGACTCGATAATGCCTTCTTTTTATAATCTCTGAATATGTCCCTATACCTTTCTACTAATCCTTGAGCAGTAAGCTTCTTCTTAACTCTTTGCATTGTTGCAAGGGCAATGTGATGATTAGACGGGACCTGCTCCAGGATATTCTTAAACCACGGAAGTTCTACGTGGTATTTTCCGTCACGAAACTCAATCCCTTCGTGAAATTTTTTAATAAAAACTTCGTCTATAGAACCTTGGTCTCGCTCTTCATTAATGCCTAGAGATTCTAATTTGTAAAGACTCTCCAGACCTAAGTCTAAATCTGACTCAGCGTGAGTATGTCTGAGCGGGTCAAAATAAGATGGTTTAGGTTCTATCACTAAGTTGATTATATACTCAGGGACGTTTGAGACAGATTTTCTAATATTTGATGGCATGGGGACTATTTCCTCATGTCAAAATCGTTTGACAGGTTTACCTGACGAAGGGTCTTTTCCAAAGATTATTCCTTCCTGGGTAGGTGTTAAAAAGGATTTAACAGGCCCATATGGGACGTACCCATGGCACGTTTCAAGGGCACTGCCTCTAATACATTTCACTGTTTTCATGTATTTTAAAAGATGCAGAGCATCTATTCCTATTAACCCTACTATATTCGATACTTTGTCACCATGTTTACCTTTATAATGACTATCAGCTATATTATATCCATTTTGAGATATATTATGGATAGCTCCTATGAGGCCTCTGACCTCAAAATTGATATCCAGTTGAGGGTCAATGTTTACTGGTAGACGTTGAAACCTTCCACAACATATAGCCATTTCTATTTCAACAGATCGTAATGATCTTAACTGCTCTCCCAAAAATGTTTTTATATGACTTTGGTGAACTGGCAAAGACGATATATTGATATCTAACTTCTGGAGTATGCTTTCATGAAAGTAAGAAGATTGAGAACCTAAATCTAAAAGCACTCTTACAGGAACTATTTTGTTCCCTTTTTTAATTTTGAGAGAGAGAGTAGGTAGAATATTTTGGGAAGACGCAAC
>JABUQX010097585.1:0-27847 GCA_015478945.1 Trachelipus rathkii | reverse complement strand
GGTCTTGTGGACATCACTGACAGAATTAGTTTGTTCTATATTGTTACCGTCTCTAAATAGAATTATCCTACTAGAACTACGCTATTTTTTTTATATAACCATTAGATCACCATTTGTACACTTGCTAACAGCTCTTGGTTGCTTGTGGATCTTTTGGATCTTCAACTATCTAAAAACATACTAAGGTGTGGTTAAACACTCACATTTTTACCCTTACTAATTTTATACTATTACTAAATTTACTAACCCTCTCATTCTTGCATGTGTCTGTATCTCTGGTTTCCTCTTTCTCTCTGTGTTGATTCTCTTGGAGTCATTGCCTGAGTAGTGGTGGAGGCCTGGTGCAGGTGAATTGGAACTTGCATGGCATGTGCATGTGCCTTAACATTTTGGAAAATATATTGTTTGTTTTTGTGTTGGTTGAAATCAATTGAAACAAAGAGGGTTGTCCTAAAGATTTAAAAGTTATAATAAGCAGATGACCTAAATAAAGGTAAATATTCAACGCCTCTGGCTAATACACCTATTTTGAGCACCATTATCTTGTTCTAATAATTTTTTTCATGTGATTGCTCTTTTGGGGAGATCGTGATTTGCATATTGTTCAGCTTGACGCATGCTTGTTTGGTTCGGTCTTTGCAGTGGTCGCAGATACACTATCGCTTTTTCTTGCTTGACGGAAGGATTGAGGTGGCTGATCGAAAAGTGAGTATACGGCAACTACATTTATTTTTGTACGATTAGGCTTTTATTTAGGATAAATACGCTTCATTGTAAAAACTACGTTTCTATTCTTGTCATCATTGTCTTAATCACTAACTCTCATCAGTCAATGATCATCTTATTAACAATACACGATAACCCTAAAATCCTCCACCCTTATATTGGTAGCAGAGCGTAGTTGCTGATACTGCTGCTCGTGAGACTACCTCTCCCTTCCTATTTTTTGTTTGTTTGAGTTGTTTGTAGGTTGTAAATTTTGGTTTGTTGTCTCTTTGTTTGTTGTTGTTTTGAATAATGGACGGAGAAAATTTAACAGGTGTCATCCAGTTGCCGCCAAATTTGGAACAAGATCTTAACGCTCTTAGAACAGAGCTTAATGGAGATATAGATCCCACTTCTGAGGTGTTATACACAGGTGAAGGGGATACATGTACTTCCGCCAGTTTCCATCCCGGAAAATGGATTAACTAGAGAGCAATTAGCTCAACAATATTCACTATCTAATGATCTGAAGGATCGGATGGATAGACTAACGAGAATACCCGATTCTCCATTTGCCACACAGGGAAATACCCAGCATCAGAGTCAATCGTCTGCTACTCTGGTGTCTCAAGGACAGCCTACCAAACCATCTTCGGCAGAACTACTTCCATTCCCAATTTCAGACAGAGATTGGTTAAAAGCTATTTATCGCCAGAATCAAGAAATGATAATGGCCTTGACTAAAGTAGTTTTATTACTGGAGAAGAATACTCCTAATTCTAACAGAATGATCCCTGTGGGTAAATACTCATTGGAGAACGGAGAACCGTTTCCACAATTTTTACAACGATTCGAGGAATATGCCTCCATAACTTACCCCAGAGCAGTTGAGGGTGGCCGAACACACTAGGAATGTATCCTGGTGACATTAAGAAGCATGATGTATTGAATGAAAAATACTTGTAGATTTATACAATAGGTAAGCCCAGTAACGAATGGTTTGCAGATATTGGAAAAAGAAGGATGAGGAACTCTTCAAAGGGAACTTTAATGAGGCAGTCTCTCATGAAACCATACCACTTTATTCATTGAGATTGCAAGGTTTAGCAGAAATGGCTTTTCCTGGATCTGATGTCAAAAATATAAAGATGGTCAGGGAAAAATTGGTTGGCAGCCTGCCTATTGATGTACAAGAACAAGTAAATGCTTCTGCAGTGGTGTGCGAAATTGCTATGAGAGGTGTTCCACTCAATTGGGACGGATTAGTGAGACTTATAACTCAGCATTATAAAGGTCACGAACCTAGTGAGGAACAACCTATATATGTGCCAACACCACAAAGTGCTGAGAATTTGCCTTCGTCTCCGGAGGTGATTGACCTTACATCAATGCATCCATTTCCATTAACAGGTGTAAACCCTCCAATTATGACACAAGAATATTACTCTCAAAGAGGTATGACCCAACAACCACAATCGAATTTGGGTTTTGAACAGTATGGACAGCAGATGTACTATGGTCAAACACCAGTTTATTATGGAAACACTTATCAGGGTAACCCGAGCCCTAATATAACACGTTCTTACTCTACCCCAACATTTGCTCAGGTTGCCGCACAACCACCTATACCTCCCGCACCTATTAATGAGTTTCCAAGACCTAGTGCTCCTCCTGTTTCTCCAAGAAATCCAAGAAATAATCGGACTTTCTATGCCTCTAAAAGGGGCCCACCATCTCCTAAACAAAGGCGGCAAGCACCACAACAAATAAATACTTCTATAAGTTCTAACGTACAGCAGAGACCATCACCTGTTTCTCCACAGTACCAAACGCAACATCCTTGGTGGGCAGGAAGTGATCTCTCTTGCAAATATTGTAAGCAGCGTGGACACCTTGTTAAAGATTGTCCATCACGACCGTACTGTCACTTTTGCGGAAAAAGAGGGCACATCTTTGATGAGTGCTACCTATGCATGAATAAATGTATTCGATGTGATCAAGATGGACATGTTGTGTTGTTCAGAACTGTCCGCAAACCAGACAAAAGCAGCAGCAATGTGATTCTACCCCACGATGTCCCTTCTGTCAAGGGGATCATCTGGGAATGAATTGCCCGCAAAAGATACCGTATTCAAAAAACGTATAGGATCTGTGGGGAGTGGCCCACCTGCAGAACCAAAGCTGCTGTCTCAAGAAACTCCAAAACCGCAAAGAGATAAAAAACAACATCCATTGAATGTAGGGTCACCGTCAATGCTTTCATCAACTGAAACTGACAATTCAGAAATAATCCCAGAATTATTGCAAGTAAATGTCCCTGTCCAAGACTATGGGATAGACTTTATAGACGATCCTCCAAAAGTACTAAATCACCTGTAAATCCAGGTTTCACAACCTCATAAAAGCAATAACCTAAATGTTGATGTTTCGGTCAATACTGACCCTTCTTTATCTTCTCAAGTTTTAACCCATCCTGGGTCTCAAGGAACCTCTGTCAAAACTGACTGTCTTTCGTCACAAAATACACTCCAACCGGAGTCTCTAATAATAAACAAAAATCCAATAATAACTGGCCCAAAAGGCCCATTTCTTAAGCTTAGGATTACTCAATCCCTTCTGGAGGAAGCCTTGGTAATAGGCGTTATAATTGATAATTCTTCTCAAACGGAACTGTTGGAAGCTTTGGTTGATACTGGAGCATCTGTCAGTATTATCACCAATCGAACATATAAATTATTGGATCCCTCTATTTATCCTTTGAAATCTACTATATATACAGGTCTTCGTGGCATCGGTGACGTCGTTTTTGAAGTTGTTGGTGCAGTTACTCTATCTCTACATCTTTCTAACAGCTACTGTACAAAGGCCAGAGATTTTGTCGTTGTGTCGGATGAAGTTGTTTCATATGGTTTAGTTATTGGTTACGACCTTTTGCGTACTGAAAACATATTACCTGATTTAGCTAATAAAGAATTGATCACACGACATAAAGATAGTCTTGTGGTCATAGCAAAAGATATACGGACCAAAAATGGTCAGGAACATGCAGCCAAATTGTCCCGAGGGGTAAACATACCTTCAAATAATTGGATTGAGGTGTCGCTTTCACAAGAAAGTTGGTTTCCAGAACCCTCTCATCCAGCTCTTTTGTTGTTCACACCTAGTGAACAGAATCATTGTTTCATGGACCATGCTGTCACTCCATATTCACCTAATACTCCAATTAAGTTACCCTGTTACAATCTAACTAATAACAATATCAAAATTAAGCAAGGTTATACCTTGGGTACATTTTCTATACTTACTATAAACCCCAATCATATAATTCCTACACATATAGTTGAATTAACACAGAAATTACAAAATACATATAAAGAATGGACACCCGCAAACCTTTACGAGGCTTTTGACCTGGATTCCACCGATCTAACCCAAGAACAAAAAGACCAACTCATTCAGTTACTGCTTAAATATCCGTCAGCACTGAGTCTGGGAGATGCAGACGTAGGATGCACTTCCATCTTAAAGCATTCTATAGAAACAATGATTGACGATCCAGTGTGTGAACCGGTTAGAAGACTGCAGGGTCCAATTCTGTACGAGGTCGAAGAAGTATGTAGAAAACTGGAAGCTGATGGCATCATTCGACTATCTTTTTCCCCTTATTCAGCACCAGTTGTTCCCATTAGAAAACCCGATGGGACTATGCGTCTCTGCATTGACTACAGAAAATTAAATTCCGTTACAAAAGGCGATTCTTTCCCTATACCTAATTTAACAGATACGCTATTTAGTCTTCAAGGTAAACAATATTTTTCAACAATCGACCTAATAAAAGGTTATTATCAAATAGAAATGGAGGACGACAGCGTAGAAAAGACCGCGTTTTCTACACCATTATCCCATTGGGAATTCTTAAGAATGCCCTTTGGCGTGAAAAATGGACCAGCTACCTTCCAAAGAGCCATGAATCTTGCACTAAGTCACATCTCTTGGAGGGAAGTTAGGGTCTATCTTGATGATGTACTAATAGTCAGTGACACTTTTGAAAAGCATTTATCCAACTTGGAAGAAGTCCTTGTGGCATTCATGGTGAACAGATTTAAATTAAAACCATCAAAAACTTATTTACTCAGAAGAAAGGTGAAATTTTTGGGACATATGATTTCAAATGAGGGCATGATACCCTTGGAGAGAAACTTACAAGGAATAAGAGATTTCCCAGTACCAAAAACGGTCCGGCAAGTTAGACAATTTATGGGGTTAGTCAATTTCTACCGCCGACACATCCCTAATTGTTCGGTAATAGCACAACCTTTGTTCGAATTATTAAAAGGTAAAAGTCATGTCAATTGGACTGAACAGTGCCAGCAGGCCTTTGATGCATTAAAACAACTTCTGACTACACCACCTTTGTTAGTATATCCGGATCGCTCAGCTAATGCAGCACCACTCTTATTATATACTGATGCATCTGGAGTAGGTGCTGGAGCTTGCCTTAGCCAAGTCCAAGAAAATGAAGAAAAACCAATTGCCTTCATTTCTACCGTCTTTTCAAAAGCACAACGTAAATACAGTACTACAGAAAGGGAAGTAGCTGCCATACGGTGGGCTATAAGATCTCTAAAACCCTTTCTATATAAAATCAAAGTAATAATATTTACAGACCATCAACCTATTTTGTTCCTTCAGAACATGCCCTTAGTAAACCCCAGAGTCGCCAGGACTTTAGAAGAATTAAATGACCTGGATTATGAATTATGTTATTTGCCAGGCAAGGAAAATATCATCGCAGATATTCTGTCTAGATCCCATTATGAACTAAAATTGGAAGCTATGGAAACTAGTTATCTTCCAGAAATCCCAGATGGATTTAAAGAAATTTTAATGCCTGGTGGAGGAGATTCACTGTTCCAGTGTTTTTCTCACTATGAGTATGACAATATGGAACAACATTTAGAATTAAGAGTAGAAATTGTGGATGAATTGATAGCACAACGTGAAACTTATCATTTACCAACTGGTAAGAATGCAAGAGACCTACTTAAACAGTTACAACTAACTAGATATCCAGGACAAATTCCCTTTATTCATAGCATTCAAGCCTATGCTAAATTGCGACAGATAAAAGTATTGGTTTATTTTAATAAAAATCACCCTTTACAGTTTGGATTTCCTGATAGTAAAAGGAGTCTGTATTTGTTTTGTCGCGGTGGTACTCACTTTAACCGACTTATTCCAACGGAATATAACTTGCCTGAGTCAGCTACCAAGTTTTTGGAAGCATATCCCCGTCCAACTCCAATTGAACCTTCGTTATTAGCGGTCATCCATTCATTAGAACCGGAGTCTTTAAATGAGACTGAATTAGCGGACGATACTATTGATCTTGTACAAAAACTATTTAACTCTGGTGGGGAGGAGTTGGCTGGTGAAGCAGTTAGTAAAGAAATACCTAACACAATTATTTCCTTGAAAAACTTTTCTATGATCATCAATACTCAAGATACTGTAGAGATATTAATGTCTCAAATCATTGATTGTCAGAAAAATGACCCCTTGTTGAGGCGTTTGAAAAGAGCCTTACAAAATAATCAACCTTTTCGAGGTCCCCTTAAACTATTTCGTTATTCTCTAAATTCCTTATCACTTTTAGATGATCAATTAATACATCGTAATCGAAATGATCATTACAATTATGTGGTATCATTTATTTTTGCAGTGCAGGTTGCTGTGATCAACCATTATGAGTTTGCCCATATAGGACAGCGAAAATTATATGCATTATTGGAAAATCTTGTATGGCATCCCAGATTAAGAGGGATTTGTAAAGATGTTTCTATGTCGTGTCACACTTGCCAATTGGCAAAAATCTCCAACATATTTAATACTCCACCAAAAATAAAGATTAACACTAGATATCCCTTTGAATTGACAGCTGCGGATCTTATTCAATTACCTAGGTCTCGTAAAGGGAATAATTACGCATTCATATTTATAGATCACTACAGCAAATGGGTGGCCGCAGTGCCAATTAAAAGTAAACATACAGCTCTAGTAACCGCTGCACTAGAAAGTATAATTCCCTATCTTCCACTAATTCCTTCTAGATTACTAACCGACAATGGTCGAGAATTTCGTGGACCTGTTTTTGAAGACTTTTTACGTTCATTGGACATTTATCATGTGTATACTACACCTTATAACCCTTCATCCAATGGTATTGTTGAGCGAGTCAACCGAACATTGTTACAATATTTGCGTGTATCTTTACAAGATCCTGCAGAATGGGATTCCCTTTTACCCCATGTAATTCTAACCTATAATCATTCAAAACACTCTGAAACTGGTAAAACTCCAGCCGAAGTATTATATCGGGAGGCTCATGACACCCGGTCCAAAGTTGCCTTGGACAAGATTTTCGCAATATTGGGATGAAGGTCATAGAAATTTTCAACCATATGTTATTGATCAACTGGTAGCATTAAAAATCCGTTTACCAGGGGATCTTACTATCAATAAGTTCAAAGAAAGGTACCAAGGTCCTTTAAAGAGTAATCCATGTCAATTCCAATGACGTAACATACGTGGTGGAAGCGATGGACACTGAACGGAAATACCGAGTGCATCATCGTCAATTGAAACGATGGATTTCACCTCCCTTGTATTTACAAAGAACACCTATATTTATAAAATTATTAACTAAACCTATAGTTTTGGAGGTAGACCCTTCGGAAGAAGTCGCTGATGAATCAATCACAGCCTCTCCAGACACGATCCCAACTACACAAGCAATAAATTTTGACGATGACTCAGAGGATGATAATGACTTTTTAGGGTTTCCAGATAGCCCAAGTCAGGAATTATTTAATGATGTGGTTTATCATTTAAATCAAAGCGTACTAATCGCTAATTCATTAAACCAATATTTAGACGAAAATGACCATGATGGACATCCTCAAGTGGATCAGCTGGATGATGGTGTTAGGATCAGTCATGATCAGATGAGTGATATATCATCTTATTATTTGGGAAACTTATTCATTACTCCCGAACAACTTACACTTAGTCCATCGTTGATAGAGAACTCTCCAAATGTAACAAATATATCTGCAGAGTTAATCCACACTCCTTCTTACATATCTTGCCTCCTTTAGTACCAACAAATATGCTAGAGAATACCTCCTGAACCCAGACAAATAAGGAGGTTTTCTTTGGAAGACGGTGTGTCAGACTGAGACAGTATTACCGAACTTCCTTATTGAGGCATAAATGTACTACTCCCATGCATAGTAAAACTGAATTGCCGAACATTTGTACCCGGAACTGAAATTTTCCAGTTCCGGCTGGGGCTCCAGGTAGCACGGAATCACAAAAAAAAAATTCCAGCCGGAACTGGAATTTCTTATGAACTTTCGTTTAACTATAAAAATGTAAATATTTAACTTTCAACATAAAATCTTACCTTTAGTTACAGCGCCACTTCATGAACATATGAAATCATCATCGAAGGGAATATCTGGAAGTCAAATATTTTAATAGTAAAAGGAGAGTCTTGAATTTTCTAGAACAGGGAAACCACAAAAGAGAATAGATCCAAGTCGTGAGATAAGTGAGATTTGAGAGTTTCTCCTAAAAAAAGATTTGGCATATCAATGACCCCAAATCACAGAAAATGATGAATTTTATCGCAATGAGTAGCCAGCCATTCACAGTCACTGAAGAGCAGGAATTCATAAGAACTTGGTGCCCATCTTCAACCAAAATATCTTATTCCTAATAGAAAATTTGTAGAGAAGATGTTACCAAAAGGAAATTATGATCAGCAGTATTCGAAGTTCTCTAAGGCTGATCAGATATCATTACTACAGATATATATGAAGATAAATAATTCCAAGCAGTTATTTCTTTAACTGCACTCTAGCTTACCAGCGAGTTTAAAAAAATGGACTGTACTCCGGCCTGCAGAGTGATATATATAGGGCATAGAAGGGTCAGAAGGAGGGGAGTGTTAGCAGATTATGGGAGATTGATTCTTCAGAAGATGAAAGCTAGTGGAAGAAGGTTGCATGATTTCTAGGATTTTACCTAGGTTGGGTACAGGTCAGGAATGGGGGGGTAGGGCTTTAGGTGTAGGGTTAGGAAATTATGTTTTCAGAAAATATTAGGTTTCTGGATTTGTGAAGAGAATTTCTGGATAAAGATCTTTTGCAGCAGATGGAGTTCACTTGAGTCGTAAAAGTGTTGAGCTTTTCAGTACCAGTTTGGAACTTGTTGGCAAAACTAGGTAAAGTTGGGAGTGGTGGGCTATAAATCTGGATAAAAATAATAGCAATGGTAACTGTAATGGTGGTGAGATAAATAAAACTAATGTTGTTGCAGGTTTAAATAATGATGATAGCAATAAAAGTAACTATTTTGATTTCGGGTATCAAATGTTTTTACACAAATGCTCAGCCTTAGAAATAAAAAAGATATGAGCTGATTAGTTATACCATAAATGAGAATCTAGACATTATTTTGCATAACTGAGGCATGGGTTATCAGAAGAATTATATGGAACTCACTTTCAAGAATATGAAATAGGGGATATTCACTTTTATTTATACCAGCAATGAAAGAAAGGGTGGTGGTGTGGCGGCACTATGTTAAACAATATTAATCTGTGTACTAATGACTAGCTTTATCGTTAATCAGCGATATTGAATCAGTGTGGGTAGATATCCTTACGCACAAGAAATCATATAGAATAGGGGCATTTTATAGACCTCTGGCCAGAGTCCAGAATTAGATACTGAAATTGTGAGAAATTGAGACAACATGCCACAGTAATGAAAAGGTATAGTCATAATGGGTGATTTTTAACTAATTTTCCTGGCATTCATTGGGATTCCGTCTACTATGGACCGTAGTAGTTCTGCATTCATAAATTGTATACTAGATAACTTTTGACCCAGATGGTTCCCAGAACCCACAAGATACGATGCACTATTAGACTTAATATTAACTAATAATGAAGTAAGTATGGTGGATGAAGTTAGTTGAGGAAAATTTAGGACTTAGTGACCATAATATAATTAATTTAATATATCTGGGCCCAAATTGCAGTTAATAAGGAAAGATCATGAATTTCGAAATGACGATTTACCAAATTTCAGAACATACTTGGTATAACTGACTGGGATAAAGAGTTTAAGACAAAACTGTTTATCATGTGGGAACATTTTAAGCAAATTTTTAATGATCTTCAGTCAGTATGTTTTAAAGATAAACCCATTAGGATGAAGAGAAAACCTGTTTGGTGGAATAGAGATAAGAGAGAAAATTAGTGAAAAGCGCAGATGTTTTAAAATATTCAAGAGTAGTATAATAGGGAGTGATTTAGAAAGGTATGAAATAGAAATGAACCAGTCAATAAGAAAGCAAAGAGAGAGGCAGAAATTAATTTAGCAAAGAATAGTAATAAGAACCTGAAAGTTTTAGCTTTTATAAATTTAAAAGTAGAATAGGACAATTGGTCCAATTAAAATTGATGAGAAAAATTTAGTGAAGATTTTTGATAGGAGTTGGTCAACATTTTTCAATGCTTATTTGCTTCAGAATATTACAGGAAAGATTAGATAATAGTTCAGAGACTAATAGTTCTTACATGCATGTAACAAATAGACTTACAGAATTTAATTTGATCAAAGATATTAAACGTTTATTAGATCATATTGTTCCAAGTAAGTAGAGCTGCAGGCCCTGATGGTATATGGTAGAATTCTGAAGAGGGTAGTACAGCATTGCAAAAGGCACTGTATTTGATTTTAAGCGATCTATAACATTTGGTGAGGGTACCAAGATGACTGGGAGAACA
This sequence comes from Trachelipus rathkii, assembly GCA_015478945.1. Lineage (NCBI taxonomy): Eukaryota > Metazoa > Arthropoda > Malacostraca > Isopoda > Trachelipodidae > Trachelipus > Trachelipus rathkii. The sequence goes on along the minus strand of JABUQX010097585.1, from coordinate 17,283 downwards.
CATGTTGTGCCTATTTATAAGAAGGTAGTAAGGAAGATTTGGGAAGTTATAGGGAAGTTAGCTTAACATCTCTGGTTGTAAGGTTCTGGAAAAGTTACTGAAGGTCATATAAAATCTTTAGAAGATAACAAGGTATTGTATTATGACTCCCAACATGGTTTCAGAAAAGGGTAGGTCATGTCAGACAAACCTTTTAGAATTTATGGAATACATTACTGACTGCACTGACCGAGGAGATCCAGTTGATATTTTATATTTAGACTTTAGTAAAAGCTTTTGATAAGGTTGATTCCCCACAAGGCTGATATGAAAAGTTACTGTGAACCGTTGGAGTAATTTTATGGATTTGGATGCAAAAGTGGTTCTACGAAAATAGAAAGCTTGGTACTGACACAACTAAATGCGAAAGAAAATAAATCATCATGGGAAATATTGAAGAGTAGGTGTCCCAAGGGTTCAGTGCTGGGGCCACTATTGTTCCTCATATATATAAATGATTCAGCCAGGGACTTAAATGCAGGTTTCTAAGTTTGCAGATGATACTAAAGTGGCCACCTCAGTTAGGAATGGTGAAGGATGCACTAAAAAAAAAAAATGATCTTGATAAACTTCTTGGGTGGGCAGATAAGTGGCAAATGAATTTTATCTTAAAAAAGTGTAGGTTCTTCACCTAGGTTACTCAAATAAAAGTTTAGCTTCACGATGGATGGGGAGTAGCTTGAGTCTACGGACCAAAGAAAAGATTTGGGGTGTGATTATAAGCAGTATTTAGTAGCTAATCAATGTTTGGGAGCGAATAAAGCTAATAAGTGCTGGGCATAATAAATACGCAATATTGTTTACAAGAGAGCAAGGAAGTAATAAGTAAGCTGTATATGATAGCTATGTTGGGCCAGTAATAGAGTATTGCAAGTTTGGGCCCCTTATTTAAAGAAGACTTAGATATGCTAGAGAGGAGCATAAGAGCAACAAGGATGATTTCTAGGTTTGAGGGTAAGAGCTATGAGGAGGCAGGAGTTAGGAATGTTTTTTCTGTAGAGAGGACGATTTCTCAGGGGACATGATACAAGTCTACAAAATATTTACATCTATTGATAACATAGAGACCAAATAGAAGACTCATAGTAGAACATGGACGGGTGACCAGGGGGCATAATAAAAAAGCATGCCATCATGATATAAGAAAGCATGCATTCAGTATGGGGTTGTTAAATTTTGGAATAGTCTGCCAGGAGGTTGTTGAGTGTGACTCGATTGCAACATTTAAGAAGCGGTTAAATTCGTTTATGGATGGGTTGGGTATCACACCATGTATATTGGCCAAGCCAAATTGGCGGAGTTTAAGTTATAGCAGTTATTATTTAGATGGCATAGTAGCGGCTCATAACAGTTATTAATGCATGTGGATGTTTGGGTATCATATTTATATATATCATTAGTTTTGACTAAGCCAAATTGTGGTGGATTTGTGGTTACAACAAATTGACCTAGGTGCTTTGTGGTTGCATGAGGCATGTTTGGGTGAGTGGGTTGACTGGGGCAGTCTCGATAGGCCCATGTGGCTACTGTCTCTCCTATATTCCTAACTATCATTAACTCTTTAAAAAGTATTCCTAGGTTCTCAATTCTGGAATTAGATCACTTTATAGGTTTTAGGAAATTGCAGTGAATAATTGGGATTCACTCTAACAAAATCATTTGATCCTTCGAGATGGATTACATATAACATGAAGCTTGGAACTAATTTTGCAGGATACACAAGTTTTCTTGTTTATTCATAAACTTCAATTTAGTGTAAAGATGCCTTATTTTCTCTAAGAACAGTAAGTGTGATTTAATAAAAAATGTAGGAATATTTGTACACATTTCAATCATTTAAGCTGTAATGAACTTGAAAGAATACAAAGAGACTTGGATCAACATCTTGTAAGCCCACTTATGCCAATTCAAGATATTAATACAAGGTGGAATAACACATATTGATTCTAGAAAAATTGAATGTTTGAAAACTGCATGTTTATATTATAGAACAATCAATCATTTAGCTGACTGCTAATAAATGGCAAATGCTTGAAAAAATTCTAAGAGTTTTGTGCGTAAAAGTCTCTAAATAAAATATATAAGCAAAAATCAATTAAAGAAATCAATTATACTCCATATTTGAGCTCTTCAACATATCTCTCAAACTCTGAGGACAGCAGGTTGAACACAGAAGAAGAAGAGCTGAAGAAGGCATTAGAGTTTGAATTTATGAACAAAGGAAGAGAAAGGATCAATAGACTAATATCAAAACAAGATAATTGTTTTAAGTACTGTAGTAGACCCAAGAAACAAACTGACTTTATTTTCTAATGAAATAAGAAATTGAGTAGAAAATGGATGCTTGAAGAAATATGGAAATAATTGAAGGTAGAAAGTGATAATAATAGTAGCAGTACAGAAGAAGGTTCAGTGGAAGGAGTCATCCATCCATTTTCAGACTCGAGCATTATCTACAATGAAACTTAGATTTTGCTAGTACCTCTCAAAACATCAGGGCATTAAGAAAGAAGTACCAAAGTTACTTGGTTTTATAAGTTTGAAGAGAAAGAAAGAGACTGCGAGTCAATTAGTGTAAAAGGAAAAAAAGAAATATCAGTGGCTCTTGAAAAGGTGAAAATTCTTAAATTATAATTTTTACCACAGAAGTAGTATACAATCTGGGAAAGAATTGCCTGACAGATGAAAGTGACCAAAAGCTAAATTTCCAAACATAGGCCAAAGTACTCTCCTTTCCAGTCTCCCCCACTTATATTCAGAGATTATTTTCATTTTCAAAAACAGGAAATATATTTAAACGTTTAAAAATATTACTTTTAATACTAGTTTTACTGTAGATATGTAATCCACTGTATAAATGTTACACAAGGCTACTATATTTTATCAAAGATGGGCTATGGGTTATGTAAAATCAATCCCTTCCATCAATTTTTTCTCAGAAGTAGATTTTGGTTCCGGCGGGTACAAAATTCCGGCAGACAGAAAAAATGTCAAATTCCGGCGGTTAGGAACCGGTACACCTCTAATAGCCCTCGAGGTATGCTCTTCTCACCTGGTTGTGACGAAGAATTTGAAGCATCCACCCTAACGGAACAAACTATTAAAGAATTTTTAGGATTGGAAAAGTCTCCTGAAGTCTTTCCGGGGTTCTCCCAAACTACCTTTAGTAGTAAAAAGAAAGTTGTGCACTGGGCACCTGAAGCGATGGCTTTGCCAATTCCTGCAAGTGGACACGATGAAACTACAACAGAAGTTGACTTTTCAGAGCCTGTGGCCGCACGTACTCGAAAGAGATCAACGATAATAGAAGTAGATGAACCTTGGGTACAAAATCGTATCTTAGAAAGGCGTAGGAGGACCAATCAAGATGGTGAAGTAACCACAGATAGCCAATCAAAATAGATGGAACATAAATTCACATATGTATATTGATAGTATAGGAAACTAGCTTAACTTGTATTAGGTTAGATTAGTATATTTATGTGTGCCTAACATTTTTGTAAATTTATTTTTTTTAATAAATATCCCTTTATTTTATGTCTGTAATTTTTTCATATGAATGAGTACTTAAGCAGAATAAATAAATACTTAAATAATTAATAAAGCAGTAAAACAGAGGAAAGTATCAACGACGTGAGAAATTATCTAATAGTAGACAGGACGAAAAATGAATGCAGAATGAAGACACAAAATTACTATGTGTACATTAACAAATTACTATGTGAACATCAACTATGTGTGCATTAACCATTACTATGTGAACATCAACTATGTGAACCTTAACCAATACTGTGTAAGCATCACCTATACATCTCAGAAACATCTACCCTTAAAAAGGAGGAAAATTCTGAGATTAATACAACAAATTAACCCTTGGAATTGTACATTCTTGTTGTGTTGAGGTTTGTGGTTTTTTTTTGTTTGGTTGATGTGTTCTCGTTTTTGGTTGTTTTGTTCATTGGTTGTTGATGATGTTGCCACATCCCCTTCTATCCGTCATGTTACGACGGGTGGGGAGGAACATGTAGAGATTTTATTATGAGCTTTTGTTGTTTTGGAATGTCTTTTATTGTTTATGTGCTCTATTCTCCTTTTTCAGTCATTCTCTAAACATCCATCATATATACTGATGATCGCGTGCGAGGATGCACCTTTTTATAATTAGCAGATTTTTGTCATCAACATTGATGTCTTACCTTTTTATGATACTGGTAAGTTAACAATTTTTGGGAACTATAGCACTTATTATTGAGACAATAAAACGAAATTAATGGATGACAGAGAAAACAGGTCGTATTTTTAATCATTTTGTGTACATTTCTTGTTCTAGGCTTGAATGGTTTCAATGACTTGTGTTGGTCGACCGTCTTGGTTCGCCTTTTCTCTGATTAGGGAATAAAAACCTTAACGAATGTTAAGGTAAGACCGTTTTGTAATTAGTAGTTATTTGGTAGTTTATGTAGTAGGTAATGTTAATTTAATGAGTAACTATCTTTGATTTTTTTTTTTTTTTAGAATTTAATAATTTGAATATAACGCTTAATACACAATATACATCTATGTTAGATTATAATCTTTCATATTTGTATATTTAGGTTCTGGGCTGGGGACACTCTCCTATTACACGTCAACAGAACCTCAAACGAATATATGTGAATTTTGGATTAGGGATCATTTCCCATTAACAATTTATGAAACCTAATTTCAACAATAAGTTTGTATACCTTAAGCCAGTAATTGACTATTGAACTATTGTGACTACAATTATATTTATGTTGCTTACACTTGAATTTTTACAAACTATTTGTGAGAACTGTTCAAGTTGAAGCTGTAAGATATGGCATTATAGGTTGAGTTAACAACTGACTATCAATTATTTTGTTGTTTCCTTTTGAGTGTGCCATTACTAATTATCATTGTAAACCTGTTAAGAGGGTTAGTGACAATATACCGAATAAAATACCCAAAACATTAATTGGTTATTTTTGAATAAAGTGTATTACACATTTTTGTGAACTTGTGCATAATATACATATATACATGTCAGTGGTGAAATATACTCAAACTATTAAACTTGAAAGTGTATCGTGTACAATGGAAAACAAAGCCAAAGCTAAATCAAATTTCTGTATATGATATACGTTTTTTTGCACTCATATGTTATGTAATTTTTTGTTTTATTAATTTTTTCTAAAATAATTGGGCTCACCTTTTAGGATTGAAGACCCAGCACTACCAATTGTTTGTTAATAATTGGGGCTCACCCAGCACTACAATGTAAATAAAAAAATAATTGGGGCTCACCTAGCACTACAATGTAAATAAAATTTCCCTAATATATATATTAATATATATATATATATATATATATATATTTTTGTTGATATGTTATGTGTACATTTATACCTCATTTAATTATAAGTTATAAACAATACAGGAACTTTTAAATTACACCTACCCTTTATTGTTTTCCTTCATAGGGTTTGCATGTGGTTACCCCTATTTCTTTCTTACACTGGGGTCTTGTGGACTGGGGTCTTGTGGACATAACTGAAAGAGCTTGTGGTCTCTATATTCTTACTTATTGTTGATAATAGAACTATTGTACCCTCTTCTTTTCTTACACTGGGGGTCTTGTGGACATCACTGACAGAATTAGTTTGTTCTATATTGTTACTGTCTCTAAATAGAATTATCCTACTAGAACTACACTATCTTTTTTTTATGACCATTAGATCACAATTTGTACACTTGCTAACAGTCTTGGTTGCTTGTGGATCTTGGGATCTCCAACTATCTAAAAACATACTAAGGTGTGGTTAAACACTCACATTTTTTACCCTTACTAATTTTATACTATTACTAAATTTACTAACCCTCTCATTCTTGCATGTGTCTGGTCTGTATCTCTGGTTTCCTCTTTCTCTCTGTGTTGATTCTCTTGGAGTCATTGCCTGAGTAGTGGTGGAGGCCTGGTGCAGGTGAATTGGAACTTGCATGGCATGTGCATGTGCCTTAACATTTTGAAATATATATTGTTTTTTTTGTGTTGGTTGAAATCAATTGAAACAAAGAGGGTTGTCCTAAAGATTTAAAGGTTATAATAAGCAGATGACCTAAATAAAGGTAAATATTCATCGCCTCTGGCTAATACACCTATTTTGAGCACCATTATATTATTCTAATAAGCTTATTTTTTTTTCATGTGATTGCTCGTTTGGGGAGATCGTGATTTGCATATTGTTCAGCTTGACGCATGCTTGTTTGGTTCGGTCTTTGCAGTGGTCGCAGATACACTATCGCTTTTTCTTGCTTGACGGAAGGATTGAGGTGGCTGATCGAAAAGTGATTATACGGCAACTACATTTATTTTTGTGCAATTAGGCTTTTATTTAGGATAAATACGCTTCATTGTAAAAACTACGTTTCTATTCTTGTCATCATTGTCTTAATCACTAACTCTCATCAGTCAATGATCATCTTATTAACAATACACGATAACCCTAAAATCCTCCCACCCTTATAATATATATATATATATATATATATATATATATATATATATATATATATATATATATATATATATATATATTATATATATATATATATATATATATATATATATATTATATATATTATATATATATATATATATAGATTCAGGGCTTCGGTTCAAGTACAAGTACTTGGACTTAAGACAATTTTTTGAGAGTACTTGTACTTTGCAGTTTTCTAAAAACGAGGTTGTACTTTGTACTTGAAAAATTTTGAAAAGTACTTGCAAGTACTTTTTTGCATTTTTAACTTACCAATATATAGTATATATATATATATATATATATATATATATATATATATATATAATATATATATATATATTTATATATATATATATATATATATATATATATATATATTATATATATATATATAATATATATATATATATATATATATATATATAATATATATATATATATATATATATATAATATATATATAATATATTATATATATATATATATATATATATTTTAATTTTTTATTATTGATATTTATTATTCTTATTGTATATTTTTTAAATGCATACATTTTACGAATATATATATAATATATAATTATATATATAATATATATAAATATATTATATTATATAATATATATAATATTATATATATATATATATATATATTATATTAATATATTATATACCGTATATAATATATATATATTATATATATATAATATATATATATATATATATATATAATAATAATATATTATATATATACTTATAATATATATATATATAATTAATATATATATATATATATATAATAGCGAGTATAACCAAAAAGAAATTGAACATTTTTTAAATTATTTAAGACGACATAGTTTCGGGTAAAGATTCCTTCTTCCTATTCAAGACTTACAATATAATTAATAAATTTTTAAAACAAAATATTATATAAAATTTAATAAAGTTAAAAATAATATAAAGTTGAAATAAAATAAAACCATATAGATAAATAATGATTACAATATTATGTGGTTAAAGAGTTCATGATTTAAAAAAAACCTCACTTCAGTATTATGACTCTTAAAACTTAGATTTTCATTTTAAGGTCTGTTTGAATGCCAAATTTATACAAGGAAATCTAACAACTGAAGATCGCGGTTCTCAGTTTGAGACATATTCCAAAATTCGCTATTCCTGTTAATTCGTCGGATAACTTTAGATAATAAGGATTTAAAGCTGAATAGGGGGGGATGATGTTAATTGCGTCTAGCAGTTCTAAATGAAATTACCTTTATGCTCAGCAATACAAATGGAAAGGCTTTGTATTGTCTTTCCAATGTAGGTGGCATCGCAGTCACCACACTTGTAATGATATATTACTGATGAGCATAAAAAGGGAAAGGGAGTTTATCTTTAAATTTAAAATAATTCCTAATTTTGTTTTTACCAGTAAAAATAATAATATTAAATTTGAACTGTGTAAAGTTTGTGTACCAACTTCATCAATTTTACCGTCGAATTTTGTAACTGATTTTCCCCAGAAAGGCAACCTTATATACAAAAAATATCCTAAATATTTTTAATTTTGCCTGAGATTTGTCTTTAAATTTTGCTGAAATAATTTTCAAAAAAGTGAAGAAAATGGGGACCAGGTAATAATGTCTTCAGAAATAATGATTTCTGGAAAATCAAGTCTTTTGTAAAATTAACATATGATGAAATTTTGTATACTCTATCAAAGTGATTACCTAATCAAATTGATTTAAAAATGATGAAGAATGAAAGAATAAAAGTTTAGTCGTCAATCCAGTAAAAATATATAGGCAAGATACTGATTGAGTTTGAAGTTGTGTAACCAAACGTTTATGGAGGAATTTCTGAAAGAGGTAGTTTTAAGCATTGCAAACACTGATTTGATTTTTAACGATCGTATAACATTGTGAGTACCAGATGACGGGAAAAACAGCTATTTTTGTGCCTTATTTATTAGAAAGGTAGTAAGGAAGATTTGGGAAATTATTAGGCCAGTTAAGCTTAACATCTCTGGTTGTAAAGGTTCTGGAAAAAGTTACTGAAGTCATATAGAGAAATATTGAGAAGAAACAAGGTATTGTATGACTCCCAGCATGGTTTTCAAAGGGTAGCGTCATGTCAGACAAACCTTTTAGAATTTATGGAATACATTTACTTGACTGCATTGACCGAGGAGCTCCAGTTGATATTGTATATTTTAGGGACTTGAAGTAAAAGCTTTTGATAAGTTCCCCACATAAGGCTGATGAAAAAGTTTATTGCAATGTGGTATAGGTGGAGTGGTACATGTTGGATTAAAGAGTGGTTGCGAAAAATTAGAAAACAGGTGTACAAACTAAATGGTATAAGATCATCATGGGAAATTAGTTGAAGATGTGGTGTTTCCCACAGGGGTTCAGTGCGGGGCCACTATTGTTCCTCATATATATTAAATGATTTAGACCAGGGACTTAAATGGCAAGGTTTCTAAGTTTGCAGATGATTAATAAAATGGCCACCTCAGTTAGAATAGTGAAGGATGTATAAAGATCAAAATGATCTTGATAAAACTTCTTGGGTGGTCAGATAAGTGGCAAATGAATTTTAATAGTTAAAAAGTGTAAGGTTCTATTACTTTACTCAAAATAAAAATTTTAAACTACGATAGGAAGGATTGGCTTGAGTCTGTGACCAAGAAAAAGAGATTTAGGGTGTGATTATAAGCAGTAATTTGAAAGTAGCTAATCAATGTTTGGAAGCTAGAAAAAAAGCTAATAAATGCTTGGCATAATAAATCGCAATGTTGTTTACAAGAGCAAGAAAGTAATAAGTAAACTGTATAATAGCTATGTTAGGCCAGAATAGAGTATTGTGCACAAGTTTGGGGCCCCTTTTTAAAGAAAGACTTAGATATCTAGAGAGAAGTGCAAGCGTTAGAGCAACAGGATGATTTCTGGTTTGCGAGGGTAAGGAGCCTATGCAGGAGAGGCGAAGGAGTTAGGACTGTTTTCTGTAGAAAGGCGATTTCTTTCAGAGGGACATGATACAAGTCTACAAAATATTGTACATCTATTGATAACATAGAGACCCAATAAATTTTTCATAGTAAAACATGATAGACCAGGGACATAATAAGAAAATTAAGAAGAAAGCATCCATCTTGATATAAGAAAGCATGCATTCAGTAATAGGTTTGTTAAATTTGGAATAGTCTGCCAGAGGCAGGTTGTTGAGTGTGACTCGATTGCAACATTTAAGAAACGTTAGATTCGTTTATGGATGGGTTGGGTATCATATAATTATTGACGAAGCCAAAATTGGCGGGTTTTTAGTTATAGCAGTTATTGTTAGAGGGCATGTGTGACCATAACTTAGTTATTAATGTGGATGGATTGGGTATCATATTTATATATCATTAGTTTTGACTAAGCCAAATTGGTGGATTTGTAGTTACAACAAAAATTGACAAGCCCTAGGTGCTTTGTGGATGCATGAGCATGCTTTGGGTAGTGGGGGTGACTGGGGGGCAGTCTCGATAGCCCATGTGGCTTTTTCTGTCTCTATATTCCTAATGTTCCTAATGTTCCTAATGTATATTATGAGGGATTGGAGGAGAGCATAATAGTACCTTATATAAGGGTAGGGAGGGCATAAGGTAACTGTTAGGTATTTTAGCCGTAATTAGTTTTATGAGTGTTGTAGGAAGATATATGCTGTATTTGAAATAGCGTCGTCGAGTGACTGAAGACTGATTGGTGAAGAACATGGTGTGTGTTTAGGAGTGGTAGAGATGTGTGAATCCAATCTTTACAATGAAACAAATGCATTGGGAAAGAGGGAGAGAAAGAATAAATTCTATTTAGGTTTATGGATTTGCAACAGGCTACAATAGGATTAATAGGAACCTCTATGGAGGTGTTAGTCATATATATGTTGGTGGTTAAGCTTCTGAATGGAATCAAAAGTATGTATGATGGCTAGGGAAGGGTGTGTAAGAATAAAGTCGAAAGTGATTGGTTTAATATTTATAGCAGAGTGAAGCAAGGGGGATGTGTTATGTCTCCTTGGTATTTCAATTGCATATGGATGGGGTGTTATGAAAGAATTAAGGTGGGGGTGGCAGGGGGATGGTGTTAGAATGGTGGAGAATGGTAAAGAGAGTGGAGGCGTTCACCTACCTATTATATGTTTTTTACAGATGATTTGGTTGTGCCTGTGCGCGAATTGAGAGACCTTAAGAGGATTGTACGAGGGATTTGGTAGGGTGGTGTACAAAGGAGGCTTTGAAAGTAAACCGTAGATAAAAGTAAGGTTTATGGTTGTGAGTGAGGACAGTCCTCAGTGTGAAGTTATGTTGATTGGTGAGCAACTGGAATAAAATGTCTGATTTTAAATATTTAAGATAAATGTTGGATAAAAAAGGAATGAAGTTGGAAGATGTAGTAGGAAGTTGTGAATGGCAGGAAGGTGAATGGTGCAATTAAATCATTGGTGGAGTAAAGGACTACAGTCCTGAGTGCCTGGCGTCTTACAGAGGGTATGTGTTAAATGTGTTATGTCTATAGTAGTGAGGCGCTATGTCTGAAATAAGAGGGTATTGATCTAAAGTACAATGTGTTCAGATGAACAATCTTAGGGTGTGTTAGGTGTGAGAAGAATGATAAAATTGGGAATGAACGTTTTTAGGAAGTTGAGTTGTGGGTGAGAAAAAGGGGTAAAGGAGAATAAATGAGAAAGTACGTTTGAGATGGTTTGGTCATGTGAAAAGATGGAAGATAGTCGGGTCCGTTAAACAGATGTATAGTGGTGAGTGTGTGGGAATCAACCGGATGGGAGTGGCAGACGAAGAAAAAGTTGGATTGAGTTCAATAAAGGAATGCATGGAGGAGAAGAAATGTGAGCTGGCAGAGCAGAAAAAGGTTGCATAATAGAGATGAATGGCGGGCATTATGCGAAGGGGGTATAATTGTAGCCCACCTTCGCCAAGCAGATGAAACCCACATTGACGAAATGCCATAGTGAAGTTCCATCGCAGTCCTGTGAAGCTCTAGGGTGGATTTTCTGACTGCGGCGAGTTCTCACAATAAGGTATGAAAGGGAAGGGTGGTAAGCTGGACTTTCTTTCGAACTTGCTTCATATTCTTCTACTACTTTTCTGTTTTGGTGCATGTTACGCACCTTTAGCCTAATTGTTGGGAGAGAAAGTGGATGTAATGATGGATGATCATAAAACATCGACAGAAATTATTATTTTTTTTTTTCTGAAGACCGACCGGGAACGTCCCCATATATATATATAATATATATATATATATATATATATATATATATATATTATATATATATATATAATATATTTATATTAGAGATATCTATTATATATATATATAAATATATATAATATATATATATACCGTATATATATATATAATTAATATATAAATTATATATATATATATATATATATATATATATTATATATATATATAATATATATATATATTATATATATATATATATATATATATATATATTATATATATATATAGTTGGTTGAGCCATCCCTTCTTTAAGTAAAGAAATGAAGTTTTTATTTTTTTTTCCAAATACTAAAATTAATGAATATAAAAATGTTGGTTTTAAGAATTAACAGCCCAAATAAGCAGAGCTCTTTTGAATATGAGCTGTGGTTATGTTATATTGTCTTCATTATATGATTTCATATATCGCCAATCATAGCTTGTATGCATTTAATTATCATTCTTTAAATTTCCTTTTTAGTTACTTTATCTGATGCATAGAGAATGAGGTACTTGGTGTGGAACTATTTCATGTGTCTTTTCTTGGGGTTCTGTAATTCTTGGTGTGCAACTTATCAGTATAGGTTCACCTTCTTCATTTTGTGGCTTTCCATATTCAACCCATCTGTTGTAAGGTATCATTTTTATTTTATCTAACCTTTCAGTCTTATATTTTGACCTGTCTAGTGGGTAAATTCCTGTTGCTCTAAACCCAGACTTAATATTATCGTTACTCAACCCTTTCCTCCAGATTTTACAGATGAGGTTTACAAAATGATCGTTTTGCAGGCGCTCTCATGCTCCAGTTTCATGAACGCGCCGAGTAAGTTCTTCTTCATAATAAGTATTAAGAGGATTGAAACATGATATATCGAGAGGTTGTAAGGTGTCAGTGGTATGTGCTGGTAACTTCAAGAGTGTGATGTTTTCCCTTTGACCCAACTGTATGGTAGCAGAAGAAGTATGAGTCAGATGACCATCAAATATGAGTAAAAGAGGTCGTATGTCTTTGGTCTTTTGGCAAAAGTTTTCAAACCACTCATAGAAAATTACAGTGGTCATCCATCCGTTGTCACTGACTGCATAATAGGTTTCTGGTAGAGCTTCACTACCACGCCAATTAGTCATTATATTTTTTCCTTTGAAAATAATTAATGGATCCATTGTAGTACCATCTGCGCAACAGACAGCTAAAACAGTTGTGTTCTCTTTGTTGGAACCGCAAACTACTTGCACTGTTTTTTGTCCAATTGGTCCAACAATTTTGCATTTGGATGGATCTGATGGAAAACCACTTTCATCAAGGTTCCAGAAGCATTCTGGACGGTTCTCTATTCCCAAGGGTCTTGCCTCTTTTTCCAGCATGTCATAAAATCCATAAATAACAAATGGATCAGAAGTGACCTGTTTCCTACCAATATGCATAGGTAATGCCTTTTTAAGACTCATTTTATGACGAGCCATAAAATTTTTAATCCAGTCCCTACCAGGCTTGTTTTCTTTAAAGATGTTATCCATTTCATTAGCTGTCAAGTACTCAGACACTATTTCACAGAGTTCATCATAGTTGGGCCAAATCCACACTCACCCATGCGCTTTAAACATGTAGCAAGTGTTGTTTCCACATCTGCTGGGATTCTTGGCAGACGGCCTCTAGACCCTAGTGTGATTTCTCCTCTATCTGCGAGGTTGCATTTTCTGAGCATTGATTTTGACATGAGATATTTCTTTGCTGTTGCACCTAATTTTGCTCCATTTTTCACTTCTTCTATAGCTTTGGCTACGGAAGCTTCCGTCCAGAGTTTCTCTTTTGGTATGTAAGTCCTTGGCATTATTTTTTATTTTTGGAAAATATTTTATTATTAATATGAAAATTTAATATTTTCAATATTTTATATTTCAAATGTTTTTTCTGTGAGGGTAAAAAATATAAGGAAATAATAACAATTTTCATATTAATCCACTGGTTTTCTGTATGTATATAACAGGTTTTTTATTACCCCCACAAATTTTAAACAATTGGGGTAAAAAAAATTGTTTTTTTTTACCCTTTTGGTGTCAAATTAGTGGGGGTAAAAAAAAATCAGTTATATACAGAAAACCAGTGAATTAATATGAAAACTGATATTATAATTTAAAAGCACTACCAATATGTAGCATCAATGGAAAAAAAAATTTCAAAAAATATAATACATAGCTATAGAATGGTAGGCAATTTGCCCAATACATGTAAAAAAGTTAAAATGACCAAATTTCAATAGAGGGTCAGATTTTTTTCTCTAGAAACTAGTCATTTTGTAGCAGATTCATAGTACTCGGCACATAAGTTGTTAAATAGTTCAGCAACCAATACAGAAAAAAAATTAATAATAGGGGTTGGGGGGGAAGTTTTTTTTTACCCCAAATAGGCCATGTTTTTTTTTGCATCCATGGCTGCGGATGTTTATATATATATATATATATATATATATTATATATATATATATATATATATATATATATTTATAGGTCCTATATATATATATATATATATATATATATATATATGGGAAAAAATGCACTTTTAAATCACCTTTCTAATCACAGAAAATTTTATCAGTTCAAAAAAAAAATTCTAGTTCACTAAAATTAAGTTAAAATAAGTTTTTTAAGAAAATTCTTGAGTGGCAAGCTTCTGGAATTATGCCAGAAGCTTGCCACTAAACAATTTACTTAAAAAACTTAACTTAACTTAACTTTTCTGAACTTAGAAATTTTTTTGAACTTTAGAAAAATGTGCGGTGATGCGAATTCGCATTTGCGGTTATTCGATCCATCACTAATATATATATATATATATTTTTGTGTTTGTGTATGTTGAGTTAGAAGAGTGTGATATAATAAGATAATTACTACAGTGGAAATACTTTCGATAAGATTAGATCAAACACAAATAAATGCAGTCACCAAGACTCACCTCTTCTTATCACCTGTTCCCCACTAATGATCTTGGTCTTCCGATCTACAATCTGTAAAAGCTTGAAAGCAGGAGAGGAAAGCAGGATGCGGTGCAATGATTGGATCAGACAATACAAAATTTAAAGGCTCACAATTTCCATGCCGTGCAATATGAAAAAGGATAAAAGCAGGATTAGCAGGTAAATAATAGAAAGTTCGGTAAGCAAATTATAAATAATGCAATAAAAGTGGTTGATTACCTGTTAAGTTAATTTTAAGACATAATATGCAAAGTTCAACTTTTATTAAACCATTTATATATCTTTTTCAGGACACCTCTTTGTAAATAGTGTTGTGAATTATTAATTTAAAGTGTATAAATAAGTGTAAGGGTGGATTTTTAAGCAAGTGGTGCAAGTGAAGTCAAACTAGGATGTGCTAAAAAAAACTCATGCTTTAGTAGGTATAAAGGTAAGTGATTTTGTAAGGTTTTTAATGTTTGATAAAGTAGAGTAAGTAAATTAATAAATTAGAGTAGTAAGTAGAGTAATAAAACGTCTATATGTCTAATTTATTTACATCACATTTCATTAATAGTATTCATAAATTTAACAAGTCTATAATATAAATAATTAATCAATATTCCCTTTTCTTTTAGATTGAATAGCTTAAACTACTACCTATAAAGAAGTTTCAACTAACCTAATTATTGAAATACCCTATATAATTATATATATATCATCCAGCCTCCCTATTAATTGGAGATTAATTAAAGAAGCAAGTTTTAAATGTTAATTATGTAAATATAAATATAAATTAAATTATATCATCTATCTGTTCCAGGAATTGGGGTTACACAAATAGAAGCATAAATGCCGGCATCTGCATAATAAAAGAATGACCTTAAACCTAATATACACTATTCCATATAACTTTAATTATTGTTTTTATTTTCTCTAAGTTTTTAATTAAAGTTCTTTATTACACTTGGTAATTAATTTTTAACAATGTTTTAATCCTTTTTTATATTCTGTTTTTCAGGATCACTACTGTTGTATACTTTCAAAGGAAAGCAACGTGTCAATGTTTGCACAAATTAATAACAACTAAGTAGCAATTAAACCCTTATCAATGGGTAATTAATTTCTCACTTTGAGGTAGACAATATAGTATTTTAGTTATTCTCATAAATATTATTATTACACACTCAAGGCACTATAGAACATCACTATCCTTTGCAAAAGGATAAACAGTTTGTTTTGTTATTACAGTTTCCTTCCAGTATGTCACAA
Source organism: Trachelipus rathkii (assembly GCA_015478945.1). Lineage (NCBI taxonomy): Eukaryota > Metazoa > Arthropoda > Malacostraca > Isopoda > Trachelipodidae > Trachelipus > Trachelipus rathkii. Next base: position 1,180 of record JABUQX010097585.1, on the reverse strand, counting down.
AGTAAAAAGGTAAGAAAAGCAGTCATGCAAGTATGAGGCAAAAATGCAGGTGAGTACGACTAGCATTAAGCGTAATAAATGTTTGAGCAATGTGCTTGTATATTACAGGCTCTTTGGGGTCTCCAAGAAGAAACAATGAGACCAGGGTCTTGCGCCCCCAAACATGAATGTGAAGAGTAAGGGTATTGAACCCCTAAGCATGAATGATGTTTACCCGGGGTTTGTGGTCCCCCAACATGAACCTAAAAAAATATAAACTAATGTAAATTTGTTTTAAGGTGGATTAATGTAAATGTAAATGTATGGCAGTAACATTTATAACTAGTAATATTCTCTAAAAATTGTAGTGTCATTACCTCAAGACTCTGGCTTGTAATAAATGTAAATAAGTGTTCTCCACAGCTGATGGTCTTGAGGTTCATAAACAAGGGTAAAAGTCAGCCCTAAAACAAAGAAATATACTTACAAACAGATGTACTTTCAAAAGATAAGAGGTTATAAACTTTCATATGATCATAAAAGCATGTATAATTCAATTTACAAAATATCTTTACCAAATACTGCTTTAATTATAAGAAAACTAGAAGGCAAGGATTCCAGATTTTTCTAGAGCTTCACAAGTATAGGTGCTGTAAAGAAAGAAACAAATACTTGAATATAGCCATGCAATGTAATTCTCTACATTTACCTCCCCACCCGTCATAAACATGACGGAGGAAAGCTGGCTTGGCCGGAAGAAGGAAAATGCAATTTTCACCTTTTAAAAATTCCAAACTTCCTTTAAAGATGTTAAACTTCCTAAGATTCAATATTATATCCGAAGACCTTACAAGTCCCAAGTGGGGCAGAACTTCCTGGTACTTGGACCTGTAAGGGATGTAACTCAGTTGTCAGGGTGGTTAAGTAATAGTGTGGTATTCATGATGATAAATCTTAAGTAGTGGTATTAAATTTCTATTCCAGTTCAATAGTAAAGTTCATACGTACGAATAACACAAAAGTAAATATTATCTTTATTTAATAACAATTTGTAAAACATAGAAAATTTTTTTTTTACAAAGTTAAAAACGGCTGCAACAAGTCATGACAATATATATATATATAACCCCCACAACATATACATATCATATAAATCCATGACAATACTTATATACTACCACAATATATATATATATGCTTG